>VZDJ01000146.1:773640-929721 GCA_008694505.1 Cyanoderma ruficeps | reverse complement strand
TGACCCTTCCTGAATTTTACTAGGGCTGTAAGCCACATGGAGTCCTTTCCCTGAGTTAGTTTCTCTTTTCAATCTCTCAGTATAATTATAGGCATGAACATGCAGTGTTTTCTCAGAGTTAGCACACCACACCATGGGATGGAGTGCAGTGTAACTCTTGGCAAGTATGGGGGGTACTGCTGGATTTCAGGTGAGAAGAACTAATAAAGGCTGAGTTAATGGTGGCAGCTTCTGCAGGCTGCTGCCACTGCCACTGCAGTCAGGTTTGTTTTTTTGTGGCATTAAGGAACTTGAGTCCTGAGACACTGACCTAGCTAGTTAGTGGCTTTGTTAGTTTGGGGAAGAAGAGGATTTGCACACAGAACTGAGCAGGTGGTTTCCTCTCTGAGTGGTGAACACTAAATCTTGTAATGCATTTCTGTCCTGGTTTGGTGGGTAAGTAGGTGAGTAATTAAGATACTTTGTTTGTCACGTGTCCTTGCAATGTGTTAGTAGACTTTGGCTGTCACCTAACACTGGGAAAATTAGCAAGGGTAAAGTGTAATTATGAAGTCATACATGGTCTCAGTGCTGGTGCTGGAAAAGCAGAAATTCAGCCTTCAGGCAGGATTGTAAACTGTGAGACATGGGCAGTGTGTTGGTTGTGAACACAGGAAGGGAATGGCTTTAGTGGTGAAGATGACATGTGAGGGGTTTTGGAGGACTTTTATTCAAGATTATATCTCCAGTCATTCAGTTTCTTTTTGGCAGACAAAAGAGTTCGTGGGAAACAGTAACAAACAGTAAGTACAGAATGAAATATTTTGTTTTCTTAACAAGTTTAGTTGATTTTGGTGATCAAGAATCCTAAACTTGTGATTTTTCACATGAATATCTAATATTTCCTGTAATACTATCAGTAGGTCATTAAGCTCGTTAAGAAGAAATAATAAATGGGAATTAACTAGCCTTTTGTCCCTTCTCAGTAAGAAATACTTATTCTTACATTAGCATGCCAGTGCTGTGGTCAGTATAGTATAACAGCAGGGAGATGTGATTTCTGTGATGGATTGGTTGAATAAAGAGATACTGCCTACTTGCAAATCTTTTTTCACTCTGGCTTTTATTATGTTTGTGCTCATTCCAAATGAGATTTACAGGTTCTCTGGTAGGTAAAATGTTGGCCATCAGCTCACCGCTAATTGTCCCAGAGGGTCTTGGCTAAAAACCTTTCTATTACGTCATGACCTCCTTGGTGATGTGTTAGAGCTGTTGAGCTCAGTCACATTTTCCTGCTCGTGTGCCCTACTGTGTTCTGTGGGTGGTGATGCCAGGGAAGAGTTTGGCTGGAACCCTGGGAATAACACCACAATCACATTCTGTCCCACTGTGGTGACACCCACTCTCAAAGGCCTGGCTAGGAATGGAAAGCAAAGCACCTGAGCATGGACTGACAGGTGACCTCCCAATGCACCTGAAGACATCAGAAGTTAAAATTACAACTGTATTTCCTCCAGTGTGGAGTGAAATGAGTTCCTGTGCACCTTCTTAGGGGCAGTGGCTGAATCTGATCTCCAGAACTGTAATTCTGACTTCATTGTCTTCTCTCATTCCTTGTGGTTTAGGATCCTACCAGAAACATTGGCACAGAGTTACTGAGACCAGTGGAGTTACAGCAAAACCTTCCAGAGGCTTTGCCCAAGCAAATATGCTGCATATTCGTGTCATGTTTGCCATTGTATGACTTTGCTATTGTTTGTGAATTCGATCTTGCATCGTTCACTTCTTGTGTCTTTGGACATTGTGTGTTTTTGAGAGGAAGCTCATACTTTTACTTGTTCCTAGGCATCGAGTTGCCCTTCCTTTAATGTCTAATACTACCTTTCTCTCATTATTATGAAAATAAATTTAAAAAATAATTTTTTTAGTCTTCTGTTGTTAGGAAGTTGAATGAGTTGTTTGTGGCCTGAGTTTATTTTCTAGTCTAGTAAAATAATGTTTTATAAATAATAAGTTCTAAACCAGTGGCCACAAACTTGTAAGAGCTCCTGCCCTTGCTTGCTTGTATAGTCCTAGCCTTGTGCTGGCAGCAGTGACTTACACAGTGCATAGGCCACTTCCTGCCAGCTTTCACCTACCCTTACTTTCTCCATGTGTTCGCTACGTGTAGGTTACGGCTCCTGTACACTGATCCAGCTGAGTACTCACTATGCTGCAAGGGTTTGATTCTTCTCCCATGGGATTCAGAAAGATGCAAAGGGAAAAGGCAGACACATCTCTGTGTGATTTATGGAGGCCATACCGGTGATTAAGCTCCCTACCCACTGGATGTCACTATTGTTCCACAGAAATTCATCCATGGACTATTTATCTAGCATTGAGGGCTGACAGCAAAGACCATTTGCTAGCAGCAAACTGAAAATTTCTAATTGTATTTGCAGGAGTATTGTACATTTATGTTCATTTTGCAATTGAATTTTATATCAAGGTTCACCGTTTCATAGTAATAAGAAAAGAGAGGGTTGCCAAAGCTTCAGCTGTGATGACTCTGGAAGTGCAGATAGTGAGTCATGAAAAGCAGCCAACAGAGAACCTTGCAGTCATTATACTCAAGCCACTTGTTCTCATTATTATTCTCTTACTCTGCAGTTGCTGGAGGTGATCTCAACACAGTGAATGAACATTACCAGTCTCCTCAAATTTGCTTAGTACATTTGTTATTTTCTTTTCCCAAAGACGTGCATTCTGTGTGATGTGTTACTCTGAAATAGTCCTTGAATATTCCAAGAGCTGGGCCAATGAGAGCCCAAGCAATCCACTGGCGAGAAGGATGTCCTGGTGCAAGGGGGCTGGATTACACTCCCAATACTCAGCTGCTGTGTGATGCAGAAAATTACCTCAAATCCCTCACGTCTGTCTGCCATCATCTTTCTGTGTCTCACAGAGAAAATCCTGACTGCCCTTAGAAATTTTGGGGTGCTACAATAAAATGATTCTGGTGATGGATTCTGGTGATTCCATCTAACATTTGTCTCAACATTATTTAAATACATGTAGATGCAAACCCAATGAAAATGACAATGGGCATGGAAGAATCCTGCACTTGTCTGCGGCTTGAAAAGCCCTGATCTTCAGTGGTAGCCCCAGCACACCATACGTGTCTCAGGAACAGTGAATTACTAAAAATCCCAAAAATGTACAGACAATAAAACAAAACCAAACAAACAAAAACCAAAACAAAAACTCAAACAAACAAAAAAAACACTCTCCAAAACATCTTCAAAACCCACTCCTGCTCTCCTAAAATCGGAATATGTAGGTGGTGTCAGCTCCATTAAGGAGAAGCCAGGTCTTTGGAGGCACTTGGTCACATCTCCTTCCTCAGCTTGGTACCTAAAATGCTTATGTGAAGGCTCACAGGTTTGTGAGAGGCATCATAGCTGCTGTGGCTCTTACTTTGACACCCTCGAGGATTGCTTGGCATCACCCCAGCGAGGTTTTAACAGTTTTGTGAGAGACTGGCACCAAATGATCCAAAACCCAAGACAAAGTGGGATCAAGGTTTTAGATACTGGAGAGAAGCAAAGGAGGAATTTCTTTGCTGGAACCTTTGAGGCTTCAGCACTCCATTTGTATTCAGGACAGGGGCAGCTGTTCATGGGGATAAAGGCTGCTCAGCTAAGACCAAGCCATTGCCACAAGATTATTAGAATTTGTGACTCTGGTGGCCTTGCCAACCAAAACAAGTCACTTTTGGAGTGTTTCATTTGACAGTGTGAGGCTCAGTTTAGCTGAGTTCATGTGGGTTTTGCCCATATGAAAACATGGAGTTCCTAATGTGTTTTAAGGTGCTGTGGGGCTGGTTTAAAATGTTTTCTAAGCCATAGGCACTGGAGTGGAATTTAACATCTTGGCTCAGAGGCCTTGGGCTATGCAAGAAGGTTCAGAGAGTTCCACGGGTCATGTTTTTGTGTAGTCAGACAGTGGCTGCATTACCAGTGGCAATGACAGCAATTACACATTGACCCCTATGTGTTTGGAAATACCTGCACCTGGAGTTTTCTAGCAAGGAAGGAATTTGTTGATCTGAGCATATCTGTGCATGAATACAAATGCTGTATTTTTACTACATTTTTGTTATCCATCCATGATTAATAGCAGACTGGCCTTGTTTCCTTTTTCCTGCCTATAATTGAGTATTTTTCAAAGGGAACTGGTGATGATTTTGTAGGTATCACTTACAGGAGGTTTTGGTTTGGTTCCTTCTGAGTAGTTATGTTTACAACAAAGCATTAAAGAAACACAAAAGACAGCATATAAAGTCCAACTCAATTAGAGACAACTCTCACAATCACAGTCCACTAAGGAGTTTTAGCAGATGTATTGAATATTTTTGAATAACAAAATTTATAAATTAATAGTATGAAATTATTTTCTGATTGCAGTTAGCACTCCTAAAACTAAATATAAAATTTTAATTTTATACGTATTTATATTTGTACGTGTGTGTGTGTATGTCTGTCTATGTATATATGAACATCCATAGGTTTTGGGGCAAATCTCTCGTGTTTTGGCTATGCCTAATGTTAGTCACCACTGCAGAGATGAAAGCCTCTGAAGTACAGGGATGGTTCTTAACATGAAGTTTATAGCAAACTCTAACGCTTCAGTACAGAGATAACCAAGGTATGCTGGCAGAAAACTCAGTCCTGTAGTAGCTAAGATAATTAAATCTGTATTGACATTTAATAGCAACTTCCAAGGTGCAACTCAGGTGAGTGTCTCAAGCACTTGCACTGTTAATGGTGTGGGGTCCTCAGGGAAATGGGCTCTCTCCTGCAGGGCTCAGTACAGTCTCAAGCTTCCACCCTCAGCTATTTCCTCACTACATTCCTCGAACAGGAGAATGGTTTCATTCCACGAAAAAACCCCAGCCCAACCCCCTTCAAGTGTATTAGCTCTTTTAAGAGATGTTTCTAGCTTTGTTTTGATTGTATCAAGCATGTTTCAAGGTGATTGGCTGTGACTGGGTTTTTTCCAGTAACAATTCAGGAGAACCTTCTGTTAAGGTTTTGCTTTTTCTAATCTGCTGCAGTGAAACTGCCTTACAGAAATATTCCCTCCCAAGTAATTGATGATGTGCAGTTTGCAAAACCAAATCAAGTCACAAAATAGAGATAATTAAATTACTGACTTGTATAAAGGTGCTACTGTATTATTTCATACCCTCCCTTCCTGATAATCAAAATAAGTGGTATGATTTATTTGCAAATATGGGGGGGGGGGTATTATATTCTTCTGCAGACAACAGAATGCATGATTTTGGGAGAAGGAAGGCAGGGAATAACTGGGTTACAAATCTGTATTTTGCCCAGAACCACTGGTGAATGACTAGACATTAATACTGAGTATCTATGAATTCTGTAATGTCATTAGGGTTTTGATAAGAGAGAAAAATTATTTGTCACTCATCTATGTAAAAGGATTTTTGGGTGTGCTCCTCTCACATCAGTGAGTAACCAGTTTTCTCTGAAAGCTCTTTGCAGCTGTAGTAGGTCTAAAATGCACAGTGTTTGGCATTTTAAGTGATGAAGCTTTATTTAGTTATTAGAGGGACACTGTGCAAAACATAACACACAAACATAACACACAACCTTAGCAAGCCTAGCCCAGCAAATAAACAGAAATAGAAGAAAATGATGGATTTTAATGGTTTCCTCAGCTACATTAATGCCTTTGACAGTCTTGAAAAGAGAATTCCTAATGAGAGCTGAAACAAATGTGTGCAGGAAGTGGTCTTGCTTTTGCTGCTGCACATTTGAGTTCCTCTAATTGCATCAATAAGGAATTTCTGCTCCTCATCTAATGAATGCCTTTTGACTGCTTTCTGAAAGGCAACTGGATGTAGGGATAAACACTGGCACCTTTTGTATGAAGTCACATAAACAGGTTTCAATTGCTAGCTATCGGCCCTAGAAACAGTCACAATGCAGTACAGTAAATCCCACTGTACCTTTTTATTTTAAATTTTTAATTAAGCCTAGGTTTCCCTCTGCTTTGCCTCTGGTGTGATACCTCATGCCCTAAGCATGCTTTTTAGTCTCTCTTGTGCTGGGCAGCAATCAGGCATTTTTTCAGAGCTGTGCCTGCACCATCTCTCTCCTCAGACAACTCAGAATTCATATGATGCTACAGTACCTGGGTCTTTACTTCATTCTGGGCTCAAAAAGTGAGTTTTAGAGCAAGCACTGGGGTTGGGGAGGCAGAGGGAGACACCCTAAGTTAGACTTTTTTTTCATTGTTATTTTTCTCCCTAAACAGAGGCACAGTTGGTGCAGGTGCAGTGGATTACTTATGAAAGAAGTTTTCTATTTAAAAACAAGAGAGACTTTAATGAAATCAGCAGAGGGTTTGTACAATAGGTATTGTATTAAACCAGAGCTCAGGCTTCACATTGATTGCGGTATTTAAATTTCAATGAGTTGATTATGTTTGAGAGTAAAATGACCAGTATTATGAATGTACAAAAAAGGGACATGGAAGAGCTGTGCCAGAAAAGTGAGAAAAACGTTCCCTTTATAGTCCCTAGAGTTCAATAAAGCACCACTATTTCCCAGCTTTTAAAAGCTCTTTTATCACAATGGTTCATACCTCGCATTCCCTGGAGCCTGATTTGTTATACGTGCAGGGTCCTGTTCCATTCAGCAGCATCTCGCTGGTCTCAGTGTTGGTGGGTTTGTAATCTACATAAAATTCCTGTGTGCTTGGAGTCATTTGCTTCAGCGACTGTCTTTTCTTTTTCCTGTGCCTTCGCATGAGAGAGCGCTGCTGCAGCTGCTTCATGCTGGCAGGGTAACGCTTCCATGACACATAGATCACCAGCAGGATCACCAGCACCGACAGGAAGAGAGCCACGCTGCCTGCTATGATTTTATGGAAGGAGATGTGTTCTGTGTCGTGCTCGGGCTCGGAGCTCGGCTCGGTGGCTCCCATAGTCGGGGGCAGAGGGGGTTTGCTGTCGTGCTTAGGCCTGGTGAGTTTTGGTTTAAACGTTGGCTTTGGGAGAGCTCGTGCTAGTTCAAACCTTTCCGTGGTACTCTTGCCACAGATGCTGTAGTTTTTCACTGCATCGATAACGTTCACCCCTTGCAGCTCTTTGGGGCTGGCGCAAATAATTGTATTTTCCCTCAGCCCTTTGAAACTTTTAAGCCAGTTTACCAGAGAGCAAATATTTCTGCTGCATTCCCATATATTCCCGGCAAGGCTGATGTCATTGAGAGATATCCAAGAATCCAAAATTTCTTGACCAATAAATGTGAGCTTGTTTGAATCCAGGTTGAGGCGCTGTAAATTGGGCACACACTGAAAAACACTAGGTCCACTGAAAGCTTCTATTTCATTGCCAGATAAATCAAGTCTTTGTAATGAGCTCCAGGTCCAGGACATAGTTTGTCCTATCACACTGATTTTATTCCACTGTAAATAAAGGTTTTGAAGGCTGACTAGCCTTGGAAAAAGTGCCAGGTTGAGCTTAGAAAATTGATTGTGCTCCAGATGAAGCTCTTTCAGTCTGATCATACCTGCAAAGACATTCCTTGCTAAACTTCGGATGCGATTATAACCCAGGTCCAACAGTTCAAGGTTCCTGCAATCTTGAAATATTCGAACAGGGATGGTTCTTAGGGAATTGGAGCGCAAATGTAAACTCAGCAGCTTCCTTAAGCCCCTGAACTGTTCAGATCCCAGAGACTGCAGCTGATTGTAAGACAGATCCAAATTCCGGAGATTTGTCACAGGTCTGAAGGTATTATTAAGAAAATAGGAGATTCTGTTGGAACTCAAGATCAACTCTTTTAGTCTGCGTATTCCACTGAAAGCATTTTCGTCAATATTGCTGATGTGGTTATGGTCTAAATAGAGCCAGGTGAGTTGATTAAGACCTTTAAATTGATTGTATTTTAGTTTTTGGAGGCTGTTATATCGAAGGGACAAACCTAAACAACCAGCAGATATACTTGAGGGAATCTCCTGCAATTTCTGAGATTCACAATATACCATTTTGCCTTCACACCTACAGCCCTTAGGGCATCCTCGTTCAGCAGAAGAAAGCATTGTCAGTAATACAGTAGGGGCTATTACCAGAGCTACAGCTGATCCGCTCAGTAGCCTAATTACATTGAAACCTGGAAATAAAAACAACTTAGAAAAGTTATCCCCCCACACATTAGTCATTTCTTTCAATCATGCTAAAATCTTTTTACTTAACAATCATTTACAAAGCCCTAGCTCAACTCGACTACTTGTCACAGTGATTTTTTTTTTTTAACTCAGCTTTTTTTTTTTTTTTTTTTTTCTTTTAAGAATACCTTGATACAAGTACTGAAAAACAGTTGGGTAAAAGGTGCAATCCCTAAGCCATCTAAGTATAATAACAAGTCACATCAAGGTAAGTCTATGGAGTAATTAAAGCACAGGCTATGCAGTGACTATGAACTATAAATTAAAAAGATAACATGAAAAACATACCCATCCTTTGTGTTGTTCAAAGGTCGTCCTTAGGTCTTTTATTTTTTCCTTAGTGTGCCACAAGCATGGCAGCCCCTGTCAGCTGCACTGTAGTGAGTCAGGGCTCGCTGACACCCAGGAAGAAAAATTGGACCCCTTGGGAGATGGACCGATTTTGGAACATTATTCTTTGCCAGCCGTGCAGAACACTCCAAGAATAAATCAATCCCAACACAGCATTCGCAGCAAAACGTCAAATTCTTCCTAGGTGATGGGATCTTCATGGATATTACCGTTTTGCATCTTTCTAGTTAGGAACCTGGCTTTTAAAAGGTTGCCTTAGAGGCGAGCATGTCGGCGGGCGCTGCCCGCGGCGCTCAGCTCCGGGAGCTGCGGCCCCGCTCCGCCCTGGGCCCGCGGCTCGCCGCCGGCCGGGCGCGGCAGGTGCGGGGAGCCCGGCCCGGGACGCGGCTCCGGCGCTGCCGCGCTCGCATGCCGACAGCTCCGGCCGGCTGTGGCGGGCAGGCGGCGGGCGCAGCCTTATGTAAAGCTGCCCCCAGCGGCAGCAGCACCGCGGGCATGTGCAGTGCCTGCCTTGCCGTGCAAATGAGCGAGCTCTCCCGGGAGAGCGGGCGCCGCTCGGCGCGCAGGGGCAGCTCCGTGTGCGCTGCCGAGGGTGCCGGACTGCCCCGACCCTCTCTGTGATTGCGAGAGCTGCCCTGCATCCCTGAGCTTAAGAGCTCAGCGGCTGCTGCTGAGACTTTCGTCTAAAGGGCTGACGAGACGTTTATAGGACATAGATACAATTTTTTGGTCGGAAAGATTTTTTTTTTCTTACTGCATTAGACACGTTCACATAACCTTTTTGCAATCGCTCACTATTTTCCAGTGAAGTTTCAGCCCTCTCAGTGTGTCTCTTATCAGGTGCTTTAGTGTGGACACTGTTTTTTTACAACATGAAAAATGTTTTTGGGGCTGACATTTTGCCTTTTTGCTTTCTTCTTCTCTGTTAAAAGGCTTAGTGCCAGGAGGTTAGAAGAGAGTACTTGTGCCCATTTATTTCCCAACTTGCTGTCACTTAGTTCCACAGCACTGACACTTCCACCACAGGCTTCCAGAACCTTTACAACATAGCGACTAAGCAGCTTGGTGTAGTACCTTAATGAGGTGAATTGTTTTTACTGTCACTTAGGACATGGACAGGATTTTATGTGAAGGTACAGTAATGCTGCGGTTTTTATGTGTCTGATGCTCTACAGTCCTCATATATCACCAAGAGAGTCACCTTGTCTTTCCTTAGTTTTCCCTTCCCTGTGTGCTGTTGGGAAAGAACACATCCTGTCCTCTGGGCAGAGCGTGGCTAAGATGGTGTTACAGCAAACACACCAGGCTGCCAGGCTTCCTTCACTGGGCAGTGTGATCACAGACGATGGCAGGCAAGGGGGAAATCCTGGATCTGTTGTGTGAGAATGGGCAGGAGGCTGAAGAGAAGTGTACTCTCCTTGGAAGAGGAGTGCACAGTGCAGTCCTCAAATGCAACCAGACAGTGCTGAGAACCACTTTGCCTTTCTGGGGGCAGATCTTTACCCTTGGAATAATGTGCTCTGGCTTTTCCCTAATTATTCACTGCTGCGAGAATAGAATAACTTAAAATGAGGTGAAATCTAAAATTTTCCAGGCATTAAAATGCCACCTTTGCCAGTTTTTAGGCTGTGAATGACCTCAAGTTTAGAGCAATCCCACTGGTATTAATGCACTAAACCAGAGTCCCCAGATGAGGAGCACAGTCATTCCTGGCTAACAGCTACAAACGTCTTCATGTCAGGAATCTATTCCTGCATCATGGTACATTCTGTGAGAGTTCTTCTCTTTGGGGCAGATTGGCGGAGAGGGAAAGGGTTAATTGGTCCATTAATCTCTGCCAGTGTCACTGTCATCTCCCACTCTCTGCTACCGCTTGTTTGGGGCTCTGCAGTCTGGTCTGTAGGGTTGAGGAGCCAGCGACAAACTGCAGAGTGCGCTGGGGACCGAGTGGTTCTGCTGACAGCAGTGTCAGTGCCAGCCTGGTGTCCTGCTCTGGGCTCTCCATCCCTGCCTTGGGGTGTCTCTGTTCTTCATGCAGCAGGAAGAAGACAGTTCAGACCTTTGATAAGTCAGTTTGTCTTTTGGAACTGCTGCTCTTCCTCTGTTGACAGTAGATATCTGTGAGACGTAAACTTTTTATTGAAATGACTCTTTTAGGTTCCTAAACTTAAATGGCCTGAAATTAGGTCTGACTCTTCACCTGGTTCAAACACAGCACGTAAAACTTCCAATAACATCCACATCCCTTCTCCTGGAGAATTGGTGCAGCTTAGGTACAGCTGGCCCTCAGCCTTCTTCCCAAACTTTGCCTGTTCTCTGGCTTTCCCTTTTTTTGTTTCTCTCCCTCTTCCACCTTGGTTATGAAGTTAACAAGGAGCTTCTTGGCCGCCATGAGTCAGCAGAGCTTCAGCAGCTTTCCTAGGGTTTTAATAATTGCCAATATACTGGACTAATAAGAGGGGACAGCCGCTCTTTACCAAGAGTTATTTTCATTTTTCTGAAAGGGGCGAGACATCAAGACATGAACAGAGAGAGCATCAAATCTATGTTAATGGATTGCCAAACTGAATTTTCTTTACTGAGATCCTTTTTGAATTACGCAAGCAGGAAAAGTGCCAGTCTGATAAACAGTTTTTTAAAATTACATTTCTGTATCTTTATACAGCAGAATAAGTTCTTCTGAATTTGTGAAAATACAGTTCCCAGTATGAAACAAATCCCAGTATGACACATTTCTTACAAAATTTTGGATCAATCTGGCCATATAAACTATGACAAATAGAGAATGAAGTTAAAGCTGTGTTTTACATATGAAGATACCTTTGCCTTGTATCAGCTACACCTTGTCTACCAGAGCACCCCCACTGGGAAACCATTCAGCTCATGGAACTGGGAAATGAGACCTTGAGGCCCAAGTGGTTGGCTTCTCTCATGGGTGAGCTATAGATAACTTCCACTGGAACTAATCCCACCACTCCCGAGTGCCCAAACCCCAGGAGTTTACTGACGCCTTGGTGTGAATTGAGCTTGTGTTGTGTGTGAGTTCCTGTGGTTCATTCTGCAGGACAGGTGCTGTAGGCACAGGGCATTGTAAGCTCACCTCTGTATCACTGCCAGGCAGCCCTGTCTCCTGTCCTGTTCTATCCTGTCCTGTCCTGCCCTGGAACAGCAGTTCCCAGTCAGGAGCAGGAGCGAGAAGGTCCCAGTGACTGAAGTCCCCGTGACTTCATGCTGGCTGAGCATTAGTGCTCAGGAACAACGTTATTCCATCTGCCTGAGAGAAAAGTATTTTAGCCAATTCTGCAAAGAAAAACCTCTGAAGAAAAATATTTTATTTATTTGTGTGGTCTTGAACACAAAGTTCAAGTCTGTGTTTTGGGGTTTCAGCCTTAAACATAAACTGAGATACCACAGAGCCTGAGATGCTTGTAAGTTTTGAGTTTTATGACTCCATGATCACTCTAATTTTTCTTTTTCTGGGCTTTTTCTGAAGGGAAAATGGCCTAGATCAGGAAATACAGTGGCAAATGCGTTACTAGATATGCCTTACCATCCATGCAGATTAAAAGAGATGTATTGGGCAGAGCCTGTGATGAACACATACTTTTCTTCATCTACACCACAGAGAAATCCAAAGTTGTTTGGAAATTATGCACTATGCCAAGGTAGTTATAGGTGTAGAATAAAGGATTACAGGTGACCTCGCCCCTGATAAGTCACAGTTGTACTAATTACCAAAGAAGAGGAACACCCTTGCCCTTAATGAGTTGCAGCTGTGACTAATAAAGATAAGTGTGATAAAAGGGATGGGTTGGTTAGTAAGAGGACTGGCTTACTGAAGGAGCATGAGGAGTGGAGGAACTTCTCCTGAGGAAGGAGCTAGTAAAGGAACAATCCAGAAAGACTGGGTAGAACAGGAGACAGAATCACTGCTGTGAGGTCAGCCTGGGTCTGCAGGCAGTCTGCACACTAATCCCTGCAGTCAGAGTTCATCAGGAAGTAATCAGCAGACAGAGGCTGCAAGGGAAACCCACAGTAGGAGCTTGCTGCAGCCGGAGTCAGTAAATGGTTGGAGTCAGGATGGCTGAATTATAACAAGGAAAAAACCAGGACCCTTTTCACACTGTGATAAACAGGAAGTCTGTGTCTTGGCTCATTTCTGCCCCTAATGAGAGGTCTGCTGCAACAGTAGTGATAGTCCAGATTTTTCTCTTGATGCTAAACTTTCAGTATGTTTTCTACCTGGATATTGTTCTAGGTTGATTTCACTGCTATCTGATTTTGCACTAATTTGCTTTGATATAATTTCATATTTGGTTTTGGGTTTTCTTATGTGGTTAAATTATAGTGTGCTTTCTTTTTCCATTCATTCTGACTGAGTTCTCTGTACCTAGATGCGACTTCCTATGGAAAGCTTAGTATGAACTGCAGCCAGCATAGCAAATGGTGAAACAAAAGGTGGCATTCACTGTAAGAGCCTGTTCCTCTACAGAGCTGGTTTGGAATTGAAACTTTTAACAGAGGAAAGAGGAATCAGCAAATCATGCATTTTTTAGGATTATGAGGAGGTACCTGTAATAGCCAGATACATCTGTTTACTAAGTACATTTGAAAAGGGGAGAGTAACAGAATTATCAGGTGTCAGTAGGACAGGGGTGAGAGGGCAGGGAAGGGATGTAAACTTCCCAGTGTAAGAAACCAGGTGCTAGTGGGATCCATGCAAATCAATCAAAAAGGCTTCCCCTGTTTTGTCATGTGTTCACCTTAGCCTTCCTCAGGATATTCCATGCTTACTCTTTAAAATCCATTTAATGATGATGCTACGAAGAAGAAAAAAAAAAAGAAAAGATTTCTGTTACTCCTGTGAGAAGTACATTCAGGAATGCAGTCTGAGCTTTTCTAGACACAGGGCATTATGTTCATAGTGCACAAACTTTGGAATCCAGACTGGATCAGAATACAGCATTTTTCTGCTCACAGACAGACCTCTTGGGTCTGGGAGTGCCTTTATGTGTGAATCACGCATCCCTTTGGGGACCTGTAGTTAGCAAGTGCCATGCTGTGTTCTTTTTGGGTTTATGAAGTGACACTGTGTGTCATTCCCTTGACTTTATTCCCCTATAAAGAAGCCAGGAGTTGGCTGGGTTAGCAGTAGTAGCTTGCTCTAAATGGTACTGTAGTGTGCTATCACTGTATCATTAAGAGAGATAAGTCTAATAAAATGTGTCTGCAGTTTTTGAGCCAGTGATTAAATGAACCTGCTGTTCCATGAGGATCAGATTAGAGCTGGGGGCGTATAACTCCCAGTGTAAATATCAGAGCGTGGGACGGCAGAGGGAAACTCAGGATGCAGCGTTTGCTGAAGGCAGACATAAGGAGAGGTAAGTGTGAGAAAGCCAGGTTCAAGGACTGTGCAGGCAAGGGAAATCGAGGCAACAGAAAATGTTCTGGAGAAATAGGGAAAGAGGATTGAGACTAGGGAGGATTTTGTCCCAGGAGTCAATCTGTACTGCCCTAAAGGACTGTGGTGGTCAATGGTAGGTGAGGGAGATGGATAAATTAAAATACTCTCTTGCTCTTCTGTTAGGAGGTGTTGTTTTGCAAGGCCTCCCCCAGCCCCTGTGGGGGTGAAAGGATCCCATGTTGCACACACCGAGAAGCTGAAGGAGTGTAGGAGCAGTGTTCCACTCTAGGAGTCAGTGTGTCCTGTAATGGGGGTGGCTTGCAGAGGACACCAGGGACACATCTGTCAGTGTGTGTGCCCAGCAGGGCTCCTCAGGGCCTTGGCACAGGGCCATTCCAGCTATTGCTTCCCTCACGCACAGTTACACTCTTGGACAAGGAAGCTTTTCCAGCTGGCTACTTCTGGTGAAGTCAGTGTTGTGGACAGGTCACAGGGGCCTCTGCACTGCCCTGGGGGAGGTGAGGCTGCACACAAGCCTTGGTTCATGATATCCACTGCCTGGATTTTTCCAGACCCAATCCTAAGTTCTTTGGCCTTAATGAGGCATTGGACATGTAACTGCTCCCGACTGGTGTTTTGTCCTATGATTTTGAAGCTGTTTGAGGGTGAAAGGAATGAGAGACTTGTCTTTACAAACTGTGGGTCTGCTAGTAGATAAAACTAACACAGAGATAAAATAAGCAATGGGAAGTATTCCACTGATCAATGAATGGAATGAGAGAGACTTGTCTTCACAAACAAACTGTAGGTCTGCTGATAAATAAAATGGGATACTGAGAGATGGAAGAAGCAATGGCAAGAACCAGAAATTCCATAAGGATTCCACTGATTGACACAAGAAAAAGAAAAAGGAGGGGTTATACATCAGAAGGGGGTCTTAGGTATTTTGGGAAGTCTGTACCTCTCAAGAACCTCAGACAGTGGGGAAGAGAAAGGGACAGGTGGCCAGGAAATTAGGATAAGAAGGCGGTTGCATCCTCTGAAATTTTGAGAGACCGCACGGGAAATGCCCCATGGCCTCTCCCTTTATTTGAATAAAGTTACAGGACTCCTCTGTCTTCTTTGTGGACATAAACCTCTGTTGTTTGAGGATTAATTTTCCTGGGAAGGGCCTGTGCTTCAATCTCGTCCTTTAGAGACACAACATGAGATGCAAAGCTATCATTTTACTCTCTGAAATTGATACGACCACTTGTGTTTCAGTGGATTTAGAATTGATCCATTCAGGCTTATCCTGCACTATCTTCCTGAAAAGTTATTATGAGTAGAAGCAGCAGAAGGTGCTGGAGAATGAAGGATCATCATGGAAGTAAAAATTAGTTACATCTTCCACATAGTGCTTCAAACCTGCAGAGTGTGAATGATCCCCACTGTAAGTGCCCTGGAGATGCGTAGGGGTGATATGCAAGGGTCTGTTGGTGGCCTCTGCTTGTGATTATGCCTGCAGTCTCTGTGAAGGTGCCAGAGAGATTAGGTTAGAATGGACCCAGGCTTGTTGCAAATGCTTCCCACTCTTCCATGGGCCAGGATGCCATTGTTGGAAGAATGCCTATGGTCTGGTTGTCCAGACAGCACTGCCAGCACTGAGTAGTGAGAGATCCTTAGGTATTACCATGAAGTGTGCTTATCTGGGAAGAACGATTTGTCTCTGTCTTGGTTTAAGAGTCAAATATCTGCCAAGGAAGTCGGAAACCTTCCTGGAATGGAAGGATGACTTTCTCCCTTTGAAAACTATGGTGCTTCCAGGCAAAACTGTGGGAAAAAGGAATAACAGTTCTTTACTAGAATATATCTATATATGTAACAAGGCACCACAACATCAACAATAGAAACAATTAAAAAAAAAAACAAACCCCAGGAAACCCACTACCAGTCTTTTCCTGTCTGTGAGGTGCTTTCCCCCATGCCCCGGCAGCAGGGGGTGCTGTTGGGGCGGTGGCTCCCTCATGGCTACGGGGGCCCTGAGCCTGCCGTGGAGATGGCGCCCTGGACCCTGAGCCTGCCGCGGAGATGGCGCTGTGGGCCTTGAGCCTGCCACAGGGATGACGCCCTGGGCCCTGAGCCTGCCGTGGGGATGGCGCCGTGGACTCTGAGCCCGTGGCAGGGATGGTGCCATGTGCCCCGAGCCTGCCGTGGGGATGGTGCCGTGGGCCTCGAGCCTGCTGCGAGAATGGCACTGCGGGCCACGCTTTCCCCACGGCTCGTGTGTGTGCTGTGAGTGTCCTAGCCATGGCAGCTGCCAGCTTTCCAGTCAGCAGCTGGGAGGTGCTCTCTGAGGAGACAGGGAGGAGGTGAGGGCCCATTTTCCCCCGAAACACCCACGGCCATGGTGACGGTCTCCCAGTGCAGGTGAGTGCTGAAAAGTCCCAGTCAGTCAGCAGCTGCCTGCAGCGTCCTCACGGGCAGCAAGGAGAGCTCTGCAGCACCACCGAGCTCCTCGGCAGGGCAAGTCTAGTACCAGAAACTGCCCGAATGCAGCCAGTGTGTTCCTCCTCAGCTAAGCAAGTGCCCAACTCCCCTTTTCCCCTCCCTGGAAGATTTCAGTGGAATGCTAGAATCATTGGCCAGTTGTTTTGTATGGGAATTGCTGACTGTACATCTCCCAGGCGTCAACCTCCTCTCCTCACGGTGTCTTTTTTTCAGGAGAACAACTGGGAGAAGAGTCACTGAAAAACTCAAAGCCACAACAAGTGTCATGAGGTGTCTGACTTGTGTCTTGCTAGAACAGTTCTGCATGTGCATCGGGGGTGGACTGTGAGGGATGGTGAAGGGAATGAACTTCCCGGGCAGCCAGATTTACGTAGACATCTCATAGAATAGTTTTGTTCACGGAGAAGTCTGCAAGGGCTGGGACTTCAGTGTAGAGGCATTGCATAACTGAATTCAAGGAAAGCTGCAGGCTGGTCCCAGGGAAAACCAATAATGCTGACAGTGTCCAGTTCTGGCTAGATGGAAAGGTGTGAGCTCTGAGTGTGTGCTGTCATGTTGCTAAGAACAGGAACAGTAATGTTTGACTAAAGATGAGGTGGTGGTAGTGCCAGCCGTGTGGCCATTTGCACAGTTTTGTTCTTCACCAAACTTTAGACCTTTTCAGTGTTCCATGTGTGTGTAGTTAAAACCCTCAGGGCTGGCCTTGCCTCCGGTCTTGGTTTGGCAAGACAGGTATCTTCCAGGGAAAGCTGGGGTTTCCCTTGGAATGGAGAATGTAACACCCCCCTTTCCAAATTATTATAATTTTGTAATTAAAAGCTTTTCAGGCAAAGATTTGGGAATAGGAATAACAGTTTCTTTACGAGGAATATTAAGAATACAAATGTAGTAGTACAAAAAAAACAAGCAAACAAAACAGACAGAAAATCCTTGAAACCCTGCCGGAGTCAGAAATACAGCGTGACACCCTGATTGTCAGGGTGTTGGAAACAGTCCAGAGTAAGCCCTCCTGGAGTGGAAGATGTTGTTCTGTTGAAGTAGAGATGGTCCTGTAGAAAAAGGGTCCAGTAATGGCGAGATGGGTCTGGTCTTCCTTCAGGAATCTGATGGGAACAGTGGATACCTGGTGCTTCTACATCTCAGTTTTTATCTAGGTAGGAACAGTTTGGCTCCCCCCACTGGGTGGAGCATCTCACAATGGGATGGTGTAATGTGTCATGTCATTGGTGAGCCTTAATGGCCCATGAACAGGAGATAGCCCCCTGGATAGGTGGCTATCCACCTGGAGGGTAGATGGGTAGTGGAAGAGTTAAGGAACATTGTTCCACCTGGTTTTAACAGCTGGCCCAGTTATCGGAAGGCACCCATCCCCTCCTCCGTGGAGTTACAAAAGATAAAGAAAAAGCATCTCCCCAGCTGCTTTCAGCAGATGGGATCGAATACACATTTTTTGGTTATATAACCCGAGATACCTCCTCAGCTGTTCGCTCTGCCCTCATGCCTTTGCCTGTAGCTGCTCCTTTTATACTCCTACCCTTTTGGTACATCTCTGAGGGATTAGTACTTGTCACTTGCACAGCATGGAGCACACATAGATGATGCATGTTCACACATTTCTTAGGAGTTTCAGACCTGTGCCCTGCCATGCATTTAACTCTGTGGGGCTCCAGATGAAGCTGCCTTGATGTCTTGCTATGTACTGAGGCTGTGGAATTAATTATTCTGTCAGCCCTGGAATATCTCTTGGCTGCAGTGGCATCTTGACTGCTGGAGGAAGACAGTTGGCAAGAACTTTCATTATAGGAAACCCATGACATCCATGCCACATCAGAAACCATTATAACTTGTTTTCTAAACCTGAGCTTTTATCCTAATTTTTTTGGGTCTCAGTATCTTCACTTACGAGAGAGGAACAGTGGCATGAAATTCTATAAGCATATCAGCATAATAGATGATTTGTATGACTTTTTGTCTGACACTGGTTATATTCAAACATATCCCTTTTCCATCAGTTAAGCTGTCTGTTCCTTTTTGGAATTCCAGCACAGGTTATTCTGTGTCTACTGTAATTGTTATTGCATATTATGGGTGTCATTTATTTTGGTGCCTGTTTTTGAGCTCGAGTGGCCAAATAGCAGAATTCCATGTGAGGATGGTGTAGTTGTTAAATATAGAAACACAGATTTCTACTTAAAATGCAGAATTATCTTCTATCTGTGGTTAGTAAGTTTGCTAATGTCTGTTCACTTACAGAACCTTTCTAATGTTACAAGAGTGCCATTTTAAAAATTACTTCAATATTTGCTGAATATTACCTTTAATTTTCCATATAAAAATTGCAACTGACATATTTTTAGCTTTTTGAAACAAAAGGTATATGTAGCATTTCTTAGGATCAGGCCTGAATTAGGAGATGTTTATTGGTATACTTGCTAGTCTTACTGCTCTTCAGCATAAACAGACACCCAGGGGGCAGGAGGGCAGAGTAGAATGATTTCATTTGACATGATATTCTAAAATAATTTCCAGTCTCTCTTATCACTTGCTTATGCATGAAAACCTCCACAAAGGAAAAAGCTTTCCAGCTTTCCTCTGCTAGGACTCCTGCTTGGACTTCAGTGTGGCATTCTGAGGCTGTGAGTTCCAGTCTGACACAGACAGAGTGATGTGTTATTAGACAGCATTGGTGACATTTTGAAGAGAAAACTAAACATGACAGTTGAGCAGATTTGCAACCGAAAGAGGAAAACGTGAACAAAGTTAAGAAGCACATAATTGTGCTTATTCCCACTGTGACTAGCATAGAAATGATTTATTCCAAGTGGCTGCAGTTGGATGCTTAGTCACTTCCTTCCCTGGCTTCAGCCTAATGCTGTTTGCTGTCATTTTCCTGCAAAAAGAAGTTTGTTCTCTTTTCTATCAAAAGTTTCAGATTTTTTAGCTTTGTGTAATTCAGTCAAGTCTTTTTCAATTAAGCAAGCTGTGGCAGCTTGTAGATATTCCAGTTTTGGTAGCCTGATGTTCCTGAGAAAGCTCAGAATGTTAATTATGCTGACAGGCTTAGTTAACCAGCCTGTAATCAGCTCCTGCTTAGGCAGGGTGGTGGCATGCCAGTAATGGTGCACTAGAGCTTTATGGTTTAAAAGAAAATAAAATACATGCAGGTAGGTTTTGTCTGTTCCATTCTGTGTTTGCCATCCTTCTTTGTCTTTTCCCATTGGGGTGTCTGGCAGACCGGGCTCTGAAGAAACCACATCTTTAAATTTAAAATGACATATTAGCTCATCTTCTCATCTCTACCCAAGATAATAAATTAAATGTGATTAAATAAAAAAGTAACCATACAACCAAACCCCAGCATGTTTGGGTGATTTTAAAAAAGTGCTACAGACTCCATATAATTAATTAATTAAAAAGAAAAAAACCTGCGTTCCTGCATGTTTATTTTGGATGCTGTGACAATGTACTCTACTGTTTATTAAAACTAAGTGTCTTTCACCCATTGGACAGGACAGGAAACAAGTAACAAACCAACTCAAAGTGACTCAATGCCTGTGTAAAACAGTAAATGTCTGCAAACTGTTAATTGCTGATGGACACAATGCTGAAGGGTAGAGGAGGGGAAGCTGACATGAAGAGAAGAATAGGAGTTTTCACTCTTTCTTCTCTTCTTTCCAGAATATTAGGGCAGGCACGTTGTATTTTTGTATTTTCTAAGTCCTTCTATGCAGCATTCTGTATCTCCTAAGTAGGTAAGAGGCTTAAAAGCACCTTTTCCCCTTGCAGCTTAGTTGCACACAGTAGTGGTGGAAAAGCAAGAAATGCTGCAGCTGATAACCAGGTAGAGACTGTGGCCAGCCTGTGTGGTGGAGACATAGGAGAGCTGAGCCTGAGTGAGTCAACAGCTTCATTTTGTGTCCCTGAATGGTAACAGGAGCTGGTAGAAAACAGAAACACTCACAAACATGGACTCGGTTTTGAAACCATTTGGCCTCCCAGGCAGACAGAAAGCAGGGACACTTCCATCCCCATGCTTTTATAGGGAACTTCTTTTGTCACAGGTACGTGACAGGATGATCTTCTCTGTGTGTGTCTTAGGGAAATGGAGTGCTCTTCCAGCATATGTTTGTGTCATCATTTATTTGTGATTTAGACAGATTGACCAGGTCAAAATCCAGAGCAGGAATAGACATATCCCAATATAATTAACACAACAAAAATGCTTCCTGTGCCCATTTCTGCTGCTCTGGGTTGTGCAGTTTCTTTATAAGTCTGTAAACTTCTAGGAAACAAATGTGCTTTATTCTATCAATGCAGGACTAAAAAGAACCCAAATCTTAAGATAGCTGCGTACAAATCTCCTATACAGAGCAGCTGTAAATAGAGTGGTGCCCCAGTGTTAATTAGTTTGAAATTCATAAGAAAAGTAGGAAAGAAGAACTTTTCAGGGAGAGCCAAATATACCTTTGGCTTTTTCTTTGCATCACCAGTATGTCTCATTTCAGCTGTATTGTTTAGTTCACACTATGATAATTGAACCCCACAATACAGTTCCTGAGGGCCTTCTAAGGTGATGTGCCCTAGTGGAGTTCAGGTGCTTAAAGGGTTCACACGGGGTATTTAGTAAAGCTAAAAGACATAAAAGTCTCATGTTTCAATGTAAAAACCAGAAAGTAACTAATGGCTTGTAGGAAAAGAAAAAAACCCAAGATCCTGTATGGCTGTGTTACTGAATAAAAGCTGTCTCTTATGAAGATCTTTGCAGTTTCCTTTAAAATACCCAGGACTTGCCACTCCAGGACAGAAAGCTGGAAGAGATCCAGTGCTCTTATCTGACATAGCAATTTCAATGTTCTTCTCAGTGTGATTTAAAGTCAAGTAGAAATACGCTGTTGGAATTGAGATATTTGTAAACGGATAAAAGTCTTGGAGTTGTATCAGAGCACCTCAGAGCATTTCCAAATAGAAAACTGTAAATGTCCTTGAATGCATTTTCACTTTACATAAATACCATGGCATTTGGAATTCTGTATCGGATACTTGCTGATCAAAAGATCAACATTTTAAAGAAGACAGTAATTCATATGTTCATGTAAAGACCAGGATTTAATATTTCACTCTTTCATAAACACAGAAACATGAGGGAAACAGCGAGTTCCAGCCTCTGTAACAGTTGAGCTGCAGACTTCTTAATTTGATAAAACAAAGTTTTACCCGAATCCAGCTTTAGAAAAGGTTTCCAATAACTGCTACTACTGGGGTTATTCACAAAATCCAAATCTGCTTGTGATGGTTTTGTACATTTAGTGAGAACTGTAGCAGCCTCCTTCTATCACTGCCTATTCCTAATGTGGTGGGAATTGCCATAGTACTGATAAACTTCAAATGTGGATCTTCTGCTTGAAAAAAGTTGTTGTAAATTACATCAGGGATGCAGAGAATGAGAGAATTCCCACTGTCTGTAAGGTTTTTTTTTCAGTCAAATGACTTAACTGCTGACAGAATTAATTATCATGTGAGTGTGGTTAAGTTGCAGAATTTCACAATGGGAGGGAATTCTCCATTGGTATATTTTTCTCTCTTTTTGAATATTAAATCTCAGATCATATCATAAACTAATGCAATATGTTACATGCAAAGATCAAGGGCTGGAGAGTTGCTGATCTTCTTAAGTATGTCAAAATTAGCCTGTTAAATGTTCAGCATCTAATTTGATAGGTATGCCAGTGACCTTTCTTCTGTTGCTGTTCTTTTTCTCAGCTACTGGAAGTACTTTAGGACTGTATTTTTGTTTTTTTTAAGTGCTTCTCTAGGACATTTGTATTCTTTGCTTAGGTTGCCACTTACCTGGTATTTTTTACTTTAGGCTACTTGCAGCAAAAATGTATGAAATGCTTTATGTCCCACTGTGCCTAGAATTTATTTGGAAAAGAGTAAATGTTTTTAGCGCTTTACAAGTTTGGAGCCTCTGCCACATTTTGCTGCTGTTTGTCTTTTGCTTTCTGCACAATTTGCTTGGCGCCGTGTGCTGCTGCCTTGTCAGAGGCTGGCTCCAAGTGTCGTGTGTGTGTCCGTGCTGCCTTATTTTACTTGCCACAGTTCAATGCCGAAACAGCCAGCAGCAGCAGCAAAGGAATCTGCTCTGTTTCAGTTCCCATTTTTTCCATTGTTATCATTTAGGAAAGGCAGCAACCATGTAGGAAAGCATTTATGAATTCATTAGAGAGTTTCTCATGTTCTCAAACACAAATGAATTTAAAAATTACGGAGAGCTTTACACATCCTCATATGGAGAGATGCACTATTTCAACACTTTCCAGGCATGCTGATGAACAGGAATAGCAGTGGGTTGGATAGAGATGTGTATGGCAGAGCAGCAGTGTCCTCCTGCACCTCTGCGTATGTCTGTCAGAGGAACTTCCTGACCAGGTTCCATGGTTTAACATAGCAGTTACTGGGCTTATGTTGTGCTGATTTCTGTTCCTTATGGAATTAATTACTGTCTCTGCTTGTCTCTGATTTGTACTTTACGTGATTAGAACAGAGGTCAGTGGTAAATCTTCCATGTAGTCACTGTTTGGGTAGGTTTACTCCTGATACTCAGGGTGATTCATCTATCACATTTTATACTGATTCCATTCATGCATTTTGAATTTGAGCATAATAATTCCCTAAGAGCTTGTGAGTATGCATTAGATGTACTTGTGTGTGCTGTAGGTAGTGTCTTTAGAAGACTGATAAAATCAGAAATGCAAATATTCTGTTTTCTTGGAGTCTAAGACTACAGGAATTGTTGTTGGCTTTGAAACAAAATGAATAAATGGGAACTTGCTATAAAGTGCTTCTGCCTCTCCTGAGTTTTGCCATTACCTTTATTTAATGGAATAGGTTTTGACATTCATCAGGCAGCTGCACTGGTTTCTCATTCTCTTTACTTCCCCACGAAAGGGAATTATTTTATGTGATGAAAAAGCAGTACGACTCTTCTGTTAAACACAGTCTGCCTGATGAAGTCAAGAGCCATAGAAACACCATACAGCTGAAATATTCTTGGCTCTGGTACCACAAGGGGTGTATACCTTTTAGTCTAAACATCCTGGCTTGAAAGATGTTCTTCTCTTGTAGGTAGCAATCCTTCATGCTGTTGAATGTCTTCTGTAAGGTCAGGGAGACAAGCTCTAACACTGTGTCTCCAATTTGCATCTCACTTAACTTGGAACTGAAGCAGGTAACTTAGGTGACTTTCTAAAGGGGAGCTTTTGTGTCCCATTGTTCTGGATTAATACTCCATGGGGAAAGAGACTGAGATAACCAGATTATCACCACCTTGTGAAAAGTCTCCCCCACACCAGTAAAAACTCTTGTTTGTGAGGTTCATTTCTGCAGAGTAAATGAGAATATAGGATGGTGTGTTTCACCTTTCTCAGCCCCTTCTAGGTCCCACTTAAAGGTCAGTTTAAGTTGTGCATACTCATCCACATCACAGTGGTGTGTGAGTAGTTCCTGTGTGTGTATCCACCTACCAGTACCAGCCTTGAGGTTCCTCACAGCCTCATGTCAGTGGTGTCCTGGCATTGAGGTGTTTTCTTTCTCCCTGCTGTGTCTGTTAATCAATATATAAATCCAAGCTGAATCACTTTCTAATGCACAAAGAAGTAATTAAACATCCACATGATCTTTAATACAAGAATTTAATTATAGCAGACTAGGGACATGTTTTGATTTTTGGAAGATTGTTGCAAAATGTTATTACTCTGGACAAAGATTACAAGGGAAGTGCAATAATTCTTTTATCCAGGTCCTTGACATTCGTATTTAGTTATACCTGAGGCAATAATGGATGCTTCTGACACAAGTCCAAGGAGACAGAAGGGACCCAGCCAGGGTACCTGAGGGAGCCGGCAGAGGTGCTGCCCAAGGCCCTTTCCATAATTTCCCAGCAGTTGTGGCTGACTGGGGAGCTCACAGGTGACTGGATCTTGTCCAGTGGGACACCCATCTACGAGAAGGGTTGGAAGGAGCATCCAGGGAGCTACAAGCCGGGCAGGTGTGAGGTTCAACAAGAGCGAGTGCTGGGTCCTGCCCTTGCATTACAAAACCCCATTTTTGTATCTGGGATCTCCCAGAGTTTATAATTAGACAAACATTTTTGGAATGAACTGAGGAGGGAAAAAGAGATAACAGCATTGATTTAAGGCACTGAATGATTAACCTTCCTTCTCTTATTTCTTCTCTGCCAGATAAAACTCCCACCACTTCAGTGTTGCCATGCAATAAATTTGTTTTGTTGGGTTTTTTCTCTCCTTTGACTTGATGATTCATGGAGATCAAACATTTGTTAAACTGCACTTTTAAAATTTCTGTTTGTTATTTTCTGCCCTTGGTATTTTGAGGGCTCCTTGCAAAAATTGACTTTTTTTTTCACCAGACTTATCCCAACCCATATTTTCTACAATTAATTTTATTGAAAGTACTGCAGGTTTCAAAAATGTTTTGTTTGCTTATTTTTTTGTAGACCACAGGCAAAGGAATGTCTTTGCTATTGAGCTTGGATAAGTAGTCAGGACATCTACCATGCAATGCTGCTCTCCTCAGGTGTTGGTGGTTTTTTTCTGTCTTGAGTAGACTTTTTTAAAGCTCTTGTTTCATTCTTTTCCTTCTCCATGCCTGCACCCAGACAACCCCACCCTAAGAGCCCTAATTAGTTTAGTCGGGGTGAAGAACAGGCACAGAGCAGGGAAAAAACAGCTGGACTGAGAAGGATCAAAGGAAGGTGCTGGCATAAAGCAGTTCTGGGTTGCAGGCATTGTGGAATTAGGGTAGAAGAACATAAATTGACATAATACAAAGGCAAAGGAGAAAGGCATAGGAGAAAGGAAAGAGACTGCTGGATCTAGAAGAGTATTTTTTGAAGAATGCAGAAGTGGGACCTCTGATAGTAAAAACAGAAATCCACCTCTTTGGCACCAAAAAGTCGTGATTGCTTTAATTGTAATCAGTTATAATGAAAAAGCCTGGTTCTTGTAAATGAGAAGCTGAGGCAGTTTAGGGCAGAAGATTAGGAGGGAACTCTGTCAGACAGGGTTTGCAGTATGAGGGGAAAATTCTTGCGTGGATTAGAATTGTAGTAACTCTGGAATAGACACCTCCAGGAAGGGATGAGAGCTGTGCAGAAGGTTGTGGTATTGAATTTAAGCAAAGAGTTTGAACAAAAGGAATGGGTTTGGTACAAGGGACAGATCTCAGAAAATATTGTCTGGTCAACTTACAGTGAGACCCTGTTTTCAGGTAATGACACAAACAACAGGTTGTTTGCACACCGTGGAAAGGCTCAAGGCCATTCCTCCTCCTCTTTTTATTTTACCCATGTCCACAGGATCTCTGATTATTTTACTAGAAGGACTCTCCATTTATTAGACCAGTGGCAGGATCCAGCTAGTACAAAGTGTGAGTGCCAGGTGCTGTCCTTGGGACACAGTGACCCCAAGCACCACGACAGGCTGGGGGCAGAGTGGCTGCAAAGCTGCCCTGTGGGAAGGGACCTGGAGTTTATCCTTTGGACCTCACCACGTCTTAGGAGTAAAGCGTTTACAAGCTGATGGGGCCAAATAGTCACAGTAATGTGCTTACCTTATTTATTGTAGGTTAAAAGTGCACTTTGGGGAAGTGTCACTTCCCAGGGAATTGGTGTATGGGAGCCCTTGGATGCATTTGACTCAGGAAATGTTCTCACATCGGTGCTACAAGGAATGGGCAATGGCTCATGTTGCATTTCTGTGCAGCCCAAATCCAGCTGTGTTCTGCTGGCAGACTAAGTCTAAAAATTTAACCAAGTCTAAAAATTTGATAGTTGAATATTCTAGTCATGATTTCCTCTGAGCACCACTGCTGGTATGATTGTTGTATAATAATTGAGGTGGACATGTTTGGTATTCTCAGATACTCACTGGTTGTTGATTAGGGCTTTTATATAACACAGACTAGAGAATAGGTTCTGGTGGCCTTTCCCTGTTGGGAGGTCATGTAATCTTTCAGTTTAATGAAACCATTTGGGTATACTGAATAAGAGAAAATCAATTTTTGAGGTATTGATTAGAACAAAATTCAAAAGGTCAAGTGTAATGCTTGATCTTGGAGTCTCTGGCTTAATACTCTGTTCAGGTAGGTATTAAGTATCAGGCTTGGCTGCTCATCATGGATCAGGATCATGAAATAGAGAATGAAATGCTGTTTAAGGCTCTCTGTATTTTGGACCACTGAATGGGGACTGTTCAGGGATGAAATGGTTCTGGTTTTATCAATCTTCAAGACTTGCAAGTATATCTTCAAATTATAACACAAGTTCTGTTTAGGTCTTTAATGTATAAATTTCTTAGCTGGAGCAGAGTCAGTGGACAGTATAGAGAAAGTATAATCATAGGCCTACAAATTCATGGTATCACTGAAAAAAAGACGTGACAGATGTTATCAAAAGATAAAACATGAAGAGTGACGGATATCATAGTTCTTTTCAGAACTCCTCATAGGCCAACCTTCTTTACAGCTTGATGGTTTGACATCATTGATCCATATTGATTTCATTGGGAATTTCAGAATCATTGCTGCCATTATTTAGTTAGTGCTTTGAAGCTATTGCAACAGACAGAAAGCATACACAGCAGCTTCAGCGCTGTTAGAATTGTAATGCTTCACTTTCACAGCATTGTACACACTGAGAAATCAGGGGAACCTGCCAGCTCTACGTGAAGGTTGGCATTAGCACAGATAGGAGAAGAATATTTGACAGCAGGCAGACGATTAGGGGAAGAGGAAAACTCGACTGTACTTTGGATCTCAGTTCTTGATGTGTTTACATCTTTGATTCATTGTCCTACATTCTGTGATGATAGATTTTTGAGACATTTCTTTGGAATCACTAAATATTTAGGAGTGTTTTATTACTGCTTCTCTTTTCAGAGCTGTAACTATTTATGGAATGAAGCAAGCATTGTTCTGTCCATCTTCACAGTTTTACTTCATGATAGTACATAAGGATGTGAGCCTATTTCTTCTATTGGTATGGAATGCTCATCTCTAGGAGTGCACATCTCATAGGGTCCTACCCTACATCCCAGTGGTTTTCTTCTCCCCTAGTTGGGGTTGTGGCAATAGACAACCCGTGAGACAGAAAGACGTGGTGCATAGGCTCCAGCAAGAGAAGCTGTCTGGCTGCAGGGTAACGTTGGACCCTGCATGAATGAGTTAAACTTCGGTCCTGAATCTTTAAAGTTGTGTTTATCCTGCAGCGAGAAAAGATTCTTCTCTTTAAGGGAAGTTAAAATTGTTCAGTGGGAATAAAACTTTTATGGCAGAAATTGTTCCCTGAGGAAGAATGGAATTATAAGAACACAGACTTGCCTGCCAGTCTGGTCTCTGTGGGAATGACACCTTGTATAAACAGCATTTGTTCCTTTCTGAGTGTGCATTAAAGTGATATCTTTGGACACTTGTGGTGATAGAACTCTCAGACCACAGCCAAATTGCCTCCCATGGTGGAAGGTATTTGAATTGAAATAATTAGAAAACTTCTGTTAGAAACATTTTAGTCACAGGGTTTTGCTATTGAAGCAAAAGGCAATTCATTCCTTGGGACTATAGACAGGTATTTACTTTAAAATCAATTGGAAAACTGGATTTAACTGACACCTAATAAACACAGAATTAATAAAAACTAATGCATATACAAAACAGTCTTAATTGATTACACGCATTGCATTAGCACTTTTAGATGACATTGAATTTAAAAATGTATCATGTTTGAATACATGCATTCCCTGAGATTGCAAGCAGCTCAATATTATTGCAAAATAAGACACGCTGGTAACAATAAAAGAAACCAGCAATTTTATTGTTTTGTTTAGATTCCAAAAATCAGAGGTGAGGAGCAAGATAACTGTGTTTCTAGATTTTATTGGTAAATTCCTCACCTGCCTTAGTGTGACTGAGTTAATAACAGCTAAATGGTTTGATGCCGAAGTGAGGGAGGATGCTTTAGAAGAGGTTCTGTACTGAGAGGTTTGTTTTTCTTTCAAGGAAGATGGTATTAATATAAATAATATTAACTTACTGAGGATAAAAAATACAGCTTTAAATGCCACCAGTGCTGGCATAATTTTTCAGGTTGGTTGGTCTGAATATAACTGGCAGCAATCACTCCGGCACACTCGTGTCTGTCTGCTGCTGAGGCCCAGTTTTTAATCCAGTGTGCCTGGAGGGCTGGACAGACTCTCTTCCCTGAAGGTATGCTGCATTTTTGGGGTATTTAAAAAGTTAATTAGGAGAAGGAGGTAAGCTGAGCTTCATGCTTCTTCTGCTGTTCTAAAATCCCAGCTCTTCCTGCAGCTGGTAAATACCAGTGTAGTTCAGAGCTGTGAACAGACTTCTCTGTTCACAGGGTATATGATGGTGTCTTTAGGTAGGCTCTAAAGGAAATGAAATAATTTATGGAGTTTTCTGCTGCAATTGAAATGCATTTTTGTTTACTGGTTTGACAAGTTAACATTGATTAGCTAACCCATCTGACTACCTCTACGAGGCAGAGAAATTAAGCTTTGTATTTTGCGTCTTCCACATAAGTGGAGATGCTGTGAGAAATCTGTGTCACTTCAGTGAGCTGAATTCCTTAAATCCTCTGGGGGCCAGAGGGCATTGGCTGTGATCCTGTGGTTGGCCAACACAGCTCCCCAGTGCTGATTCCCCACTCAGGGCCAAAGTCAGATTTTAGTAGGAATAGCTGCAGTTCTCTACAGTGTAGAAGAGCTTAATGAGGTTTAGGATGCCAGATTCCAGGTGTCCATTCATTCCTTAGTCACTTCCATAGATGTTATAACTGCATCCAGCTCTATCATTGTGTAGTCTGGAAATTTTGTTCTAAAGTAGCCAGAGGTTTTTTGAGTGTGTGATTCTTACCATAGGGCTTGGGAGCTAAATGGTAGGAAAACAACCCAAATCATTTAATAGAAATAAGCTTGTAATTGCATTTTGTAAAGTATTGGAAATATTTGAAAATACTAGCTTTGGTGTTTAGCATTAACTTTGATGGGGAAAAAAACAAACAACCCCCCCAATGAAAGCAACAAATAAACAAACAAAAAACCCCCACCAAAAACTCCACCGAACCAAATATTGCAAGTCTTCCAAATTGCCATCCCAGGATCAAAACCAGACATCTAAGTTGCAGGAAGTTACTAATAGTTTGATCTGAGATGCTGACCTTCTGAAATAGGCTGTAAGAGTATGAAATGTTCTTTGTAGAGAGGCTTAGATTTCTGCAATCAAAAGTATTTAGCAATTTTTTATTTTTTTTTCCATTCAGATATGGGTTTGAGACGCTATATGTGTGTGAGGACTAAAATTGCGTTTGTAGACATGTGCATGTTTTCAAGTGAAGTCAGATCTTTGGAATATCTGTTGTGAGAGGATGAAACAAAAGAAGAAGTATTGATACTTTGAGATGCCCTTGGAGACCTCTGATACTACATGAAAATTGAGTGTTTTGGAATGAAAGGTCAGTACCTGGGCTTGTGGACTTGTGAGCTGGGAACCACAGAGGGGTGAAGGCACAAGCATGAGGGATCAAGCTCTGATTAGTGGATCTGTAAGGCAGGATGGGACACAGTGGGGACATAAAGGTATTACTTGGAGAGAACCTTTCTGTGACATTTGGAAAGGCTGGCACTTGAGGATGACTGCCCAGAACCCACAGGACAGCTGGGGTGTCTGCTGGGGTGTCTCCTCTGTTCTCTGCAGCACAGGGTGCTGGCTATGGCCCTCCCTTGCTGCTCAGGGCCCTCCCAGGGCTGTTCCTTACTCCCTCACAATTCCCACGTCTCGGTTTGATTTTAGTGCCGTATCTGTTAAGGCCAATATTAGCTGCATTGAAGACTTTGTCAGGAAATGCATTAAGCAGGCATGGCAGACTGCATGTGCATCCCTTCACAGGCACATCTACTGCTTGGGTTACAGAAACATTTAGATTCACAGTTAGGTATTTCAGTTATTAATGGAAAAATACCATTTTTAAGGTGCTTGTTTCCACGCATTTTGCAGTTGTACTTGGAAGGCCACGGAAAATGTATTTTTCAGAGTGCCTAGAATAATGTGTTGGTGTGATGGCAAAATCTTTACCGCTGGTAGATTTTGTCTTCATTGCTGTTCAAAACAGTGAGGAATTCTGGTGTGTGAGAGTATTTGTTATTAAATTAAGATATACCTAAGTGGCATCTAGAAACATGTGCTTTCTGCTGGCACTCATGAATTCACATGGCAAAGACTGAAAATAGTAGTGGTGTGTACAGTGAATACTTCTACAGTGGCATATGCATTTTATGAACTGTGAAGTGGATAACTTACTAAGTTTATTTTGGTTGAAAAGATCCAGAAGAATGAAAATATCTGTGTAATTTCTTTAGTAGTTGGCATAGCTGTTGGAAATACACTGTTTCTCTAGCTTAATTTACTATGGATTATTTTAGTTCGATATATATTTTAGTTAGTGTGCTATGATATTGTTTAGTTTAAAAGATGAGGACACTGTAGGAATCTTCAGTATTTCAATATGAAATTTTCAAAGTGGTGTGAGTGATTTAAAAACCTAATTTATGGACTGTGATGACAAATCTAGTAGCTAAGGCTTGTTATCATCACAGAGTTTATTTGGTAAACTGGAGTAGTATTGGATCAATCCTTCCTCCTCTTGTATTTTAATCATCTAACAGCGTATGTGACACCTCCAATGAACAAAACCATCGAAAGGGAGTTTTTTAGCTTTGTTTTGGGATGAAACACTGCCCTACCTGACCTATTCTGTCTGAAGTGAGACCTGGGAGCAAGAGGAACAGGCTGAAACCATGTCAGGCTGAGTGGTGTGATGTCCTGAGACAGGTGTCTGATCTCTGCATGAGGAGAGAAACTGGATGCACTGTTACTTTCTACTAACAACCTCTTGGTAACTGTTCTTTGTATCATTTTCTGAATTGCCCGTTGAGAGCCAGCTGTCTTCTCCCTATTGATTGATTATAGAGGGAACGTAGAGTGCTGTCTCTAGACGGCCTCTAGTTTTATGCACTGAAGTTACTTGAAGAAATTAACATGAGTTCCTGGATCCAGCCTGAAATTTCCAGTACAGGAGGGGGTACTGCATTTAAGGATTAATTCAGTTTTGCCTCCACTCAGTACAAATTCTTAGTTTAAACCCTCTAGGTGTTTTGAAATGTAGTTTGATAATGCTGCAGATTGAAGAGGATTAACAAGATATACATGGAATTTAGGACAAACATTCAGAAGGGGCTTCCGCTGCTTGGTACGTAATCAGCATCAGTGTTAGCTATAGGTAGTGTGTTTTTCACCACACAGTTTCTGGTAGTCTGCTTTGCTTTCAGATGGTAGCATTGAGATGTGATTAGGAATTCCAGGAGAGGCACGTGTCACTGACGTGGTTTTGCTTCTCGTGTTAGGAGAGAAGGGAAAGAGGGAAAAGAGAAGCACCTTTGAAATAGTTACAATTCATGGAAAGCAGTGGAGCTTTGGTCCTGGCTGCTTTCTGTTTGCCTCGTGCTGGGGGAAGTAAAGGAGTCAGAAGAGACTGAGCTCAGGCAGTCTTCCAGTCCCTATTCCTTCATTCCTTATGAGGCCTGGAGGGGTGAAGAGAAGGGGAGAACACTAAAAATTAGCAGCTCTCCAAGCAGAGGATTTGGCCAAACATTTTGTCACAAACAATTTATTTGGCTAAAGCAGCATTTGTTTGTGAATCGTTCATGAGCAAGCATTCTTCTTCACCTATATATTATTAATGTTGACATAGTTTGTGAACAAATGTTAGCCCTTGGGCAGAAACTGTTTGCTTGAATTATTTGCAGTTTATTGTTGACGGTGTGCAGTTGCTCACCTGGGTCACAGAGTATTGTTTTTCCTTGGAGGTTCAGTGACTGAAGAGCAATGAATTATGTGTAGGTAGGGGTGAGACACAGTTTTATGCACTGCAGCTGCGCATTTGTACTGAGGTGGATGCCAGCCCTGGCTCACCAAGGCCCAAGGTCAGCAAGTTGTGCTGCACATTGCCAATAGGTGGGAGCACACAATTTGGAAATTACCCGTGTGTATTTTTTCTGTCCAACATACTTTTCCTAACATTTTTGGCTGATTACTCTCAGAGACAGGATCCTGAGCAGTGGGGACCTGTGGCCTGATTTTTTACACTTGTTCTTGTATTTGTATGAAATCCCAAACACTTGTGTGTGTATCTTTTTTGGATCTGGTTGGGAGTAACATAGCACTAAATTAACTGGGACCCATCTTGTGAAGATGTGAAAAAGCATTGCATGTGAGCACAAACATCATTTTATGGTTTGCTTTTGTGTCATGTGGATCATTCTGCTGAATTATAGCAAAGATTATTTTTTGTTCACTTTGCCATTGTAAACTAAGTGCATGGTTCTTTTTGGTCCTGTATGGTAGCCGAGAGACAGCCATAGGAGTGATATTCAGTAACTGGGAAGTTTGAGAAATAGGGAATACTAATAATTTGTACTTTTTAGTACCCTTTGGAGTAGCTGAATAGAAAGAAAAAAATTAGGAACAATAACATACTAAAAATATGGCATTTAATTCATTTGAATCTTCCATGTTTATTCTTGATGATAATACTCCCTCTTGTTAAGGGCTTCCTCACACCAGTCTATTTCTGCAGTCCATTATTAATGCAGGATGTATGTATATAGGTACATAATGCAGTCCTGTACACAAATGGTAACTTCTTTGAATGACACAGGATTTCTATTATTGTTTAAAACTGTAGGGGAAAAGAGGGAGAAATATAGTAAAAATACAACATCATTTTAATGGCACATTGAATTTGTTTATCTATTCATATGTGTTATAAGTAATTGTTATTTTTATATGCTACTATTTGAATTTTATAGTGTGTTCTTGTAGGCAATACCATTAATACAACTCTAGCTACTATTATTAGGCAATGCAAAGCTATATTTTAGTGGTTATATCATGAATAAAAAAGCTCTTTTAAAACCAGTTTTACCACACCTTGAAATTTTGTTTGAGCTTCAGATGAAAATTATATGTATACAGAGTGGAATGAATGTTACAACGACACATTACATTGTTTTGGTTATAAAATATCTGTATTTATATACAAAATCAAGGGAAACCTTCTAAAGACAAGGAGATGAGTACAAAATCAGCGTAGGAAGTGACATGAGCTCATTAGTTCTGTCCCACTGGCTTCCAGTGCTGGCTTCACTTGCTGCTGGGAGAAGTTGAGGCCCGTGTGAGGAATCTCTTTTTGTTGGTGTGCAAAGTTTTACTGCACTCAATCCCCCTTTACTATGCTACTGCTTATCTGATTGGACTTCTTCACACTTAAAATTGGAAACTTATTTGATGTGTTTTCCTGGCTTGAGGCCTTTACAAAATAATTGTTATTTAGCTTGGGTTCTTAACAAAATGAGGCTTAAATGATTACATTGCTGACTGTGGGCCCTCCTTGATACACATCCCCAGCAAGTCCCTGTGGGCAGGCTCTGCTCAGCTCTCAGAGGCCTGTACAGTCTTACACATCATTCTAAGAAGAGTCAACATCGTGTGGACTAAATACGAGTTGGTTTTACTCTTGATAGGTGTTGAATTTCACATTGTGTTGTCTCCTGAGACTTTATTCATATCTTACTCTGTAAAATGCTATAGTCAGAATCAAACCTCTGAAAATAATGTGAGGAACATTCTTGTAATTCTCAGTCTACTAATGGGTGTTCATGGAGGATTAGTAGATGAGTCTTGAGGACATTCCAGAAACTTCACAGAATCCATGTGTTCTCCCAGGTGTTCAGCAGTGCTGTGGTGATGAATTGGTTTGTCTGCAGTAAACATGGCATCCTTGTCCATTAACTGCAGCAATGTCAGAGTGTTGTTAGAACACCAATCAGCCGAGTTGTAATCCCAAAGGTAAAGGTGCAGATTTGAGAGCACACTGCCCCTGGAGGAGTGTGCTGCTCTCCTCCTTTCACATACTCTGAAGCTCTTCCTATTACCTTGAATCAAGTGAGTGGGTGAGCAGCAGACACCCTCTGCCCCTACCTCAGCGACATCACAGGACTGTTGTGAGGCTTGCCCATGTTCCTTCCACTGCAGGGCCACAGCTTTTGGCTTGCAAGGAAGGGTGACTTTTTCAGGGTGCTGTTTGTAGTGTTACCTAACTTTAGTGGCTTTTGTGGATATAGAATAGTAAAACCTGATAGCCTACTTAATTCCCACCCTTAATGGCATGCCAGAGGTCCATCTGAGACCGCAACAATGACAGTGATGCATCTAGAATGGCTTTGCACGAGCAGAGTTTGTCATGTACCCTGAAGAGGCATTTTGGGTGACAGGAAACTGCTCCTGGTTTCTCCCTGAAATCACCAACAGCATTGGGATCCCCAGACTGGAAGGACTCATTCAGCTTCCTCACGGAGGATATACAGGCACTGCTGTGGTTGCAGACCTTGTAGAATGAGAGATGAAGGCAGGATAGTAAACTTTTGTTGTTGTTTTTCACATGTGACAATCTTAAGGCAGTGGAATGGCAGCAAACTGCTCTGAGATCTTTTTCATTTCCTGAGATGAAGGGTGCAAATTCACATTTAGAGGGGGGAAAACCTTACATGAAAGACCTCCAGGGTGGGCTCTGGCTCTTAAAAGATACAAAGTCTGTGAACAGGGGATTAGTAATCAGAGGAATTGCGGGACAAAGAAAGCTTAGGGAAGAAATGAAAAGAGAGAATTGTGATTTCATAGCAGATGTAATGAAGGTAGCAAAAGAGAGGCCGTGCTAAATGCAATCAGGCATTGATTCCCTTTGGGGAATGACAGAAGCGGCAGCACTGCCGGGGCTCTGTGCCAGTTCCATCCATCGCCACAGTACCCATACAGCTGTTGTTTGGAGATAGCATTTCTCTGGAATGTGCCATTTTCTTCAATTCCTGAGAGGGGGAAGTGATAGCTAGTTTATTTGAAATCCATCAATGTAAAATGTATTGTAAACAAAGGCTGCACATGCTATCATGGCACGCTTTCCCCCATTTTGTATTCCCTGCATTAATATGTATACCCTCCTCCAGATTGTTCAGTGGAGGGGCTGTATGTGAGTGACTTGTGGCATACACCAGCTTCTTGCTCTGAATAATAAGCAAAATTACTTAATTGTGTTGAAAAACATGTTTTTTTATGCTACTTAGCACGAACCAGCTCAGGCCTTAAGGGAGATGTCCTGTTGTGTCTTGTTGGCCACGATCAGCCAGCTGTGTGTGTGCTGGTGATGGCTTGGTGATTGCATTTCTGCCATGCCCTGAGCACTGAGCTCTGTCTGTCTGTCTGCAGCTCTGGGGAAATGCCTTCTGCTCCTCTGTGTCCTCACACCTATTGCTGGGGATGCAAGTGGAGCTTCCTCTGTGATGTGAGGAGGGGACTTGGGCAGTGAGGCCCTTCTTTTGTCTCTCAAGCTGTATCTGAAACAGCTGAAGAGCCAAATCTAGGATAGGCAAGAAGAAGTTTTAGAGTCAGAGTTTAATCTTTAAAAATCAGAATATAGAACCAGGCTGATTCTGAACAGTAGGGTAAATAATTTGTCATAATATTAAGATATATTTTAATTCCACATTTTTAGTGAAAATCCAAGCTCTTATCCAAGTTGTTTGGCATGTTTTGCTGGGGCAAAACAAAAATTAGGAGCAGTGCAAACCAGGAGATGAAAATTTGGATGTATTTGCAGACGCAGAGACTCAGTTTTCTGTCATTCAGTGGATCAGTTAGCTCTAATCATCTAGGCCAACTGCTCTACATTAAGCTACACTAATCAGGGTAGTGTCTACTAAAAGTACTGTAAGATATATTGTAGAGAATTTAGCTATTACTATAAAAGAGAATGAACATTAAAATAGGTCTTTGAATGAAGTTAAACCCGAACTTCCCTCAGGTTGTTTTGCACTAAAGCAAAATGTTCTTAAAATGCACGCATCTCATTGATACCTGTACCTTGCTAAAATTTCTAGTTTAGACTTGGTCCAGTGTGTAACATGGGCTTTTCTTTGGCTAAACAAATGCTTATGTCTCTAAACTAGTGACAGGCAGTACTGGAGATTTAGAGCAAATGCATTTATGATAGAAAATAAAATTAGAATTAGCTCTGTGAGCAGAATTTAAGCAGTAGATGAAGCATCAGCTTCTGTCCTGTTTACCCATCTTTGGCTTTTTATCAGGTAAATGTTATTTTCTGTTTTCCCTGAGCTAATATTTGCTTTCTGTTGTGCTGTTCTTTTTTGGCTGAGGTTACAGACTGTACCTGTGATCGTCATCCTTGCTCTGGAAAGCAACTGCAAGCACAACAGCGGTGACTGCAGCAGTGCAAACACGGCCTTTTGTTGTAGCATTTCTGACTGGGATGGAAGGGCTTTCCCTTTGGGAATGAAAAGAGCACATGTCAGTCTGTGAATGAGCTGGTGGCGAGCACGGCTGAGGAGGCAGGCGTGGGAAGAGGGAGGAGCTGTGGATCACCAGCTCGCCCTCAGCACTGCCCAGGTTCTCTTCTTGTCAGGGAGAGACTGTGAGCTGTGGTCCTGCTTATTGAATGCACTGCAAAGAAAAGGAAATGCTGGGCTTTTTGTGTGTTACCTTCAAATAGAAATCTCCATAGCATTGTAGTATGAGCAAATCTTCCTTTTTGGCTTGGACTGCTGGTAAAGAATATGTTGGTGTGACTTTTATATAGGGAAAATTCAATTGCATTTTTGCTTAAAAATCCTTTGGAGTTTTTGAAATGAAAAACATCTCAGCAAAATGCAGTTAATTTGAGTGTACAATTCCACAAAATAAATATTTTTTGAAAATAGATGTTTTAGTTTCTAGTATTTCAAAGCTTTCTTGTGAAAAAAGTCTTCAGTTCTGCTTCCATTTGGACAGGTGGTAGTGTTCCTGTTGCCTTCAGTGGACACAGCATTGTCTTCTACTGTTTTCTACACTTTTGTATTTTCTGTATATTTCTATCCAGCTCTCCCAGTAGCCAATTTCAGATGTTTTAATTTAGTGGCTAAAGAAAAAGTAAAAATTTTGCCAAAAAATTTTGTCAGGGGACATGCCTTTTATGTTCTTTGGGGACTTTTTTCTTTTTTTTTCTTTNCTTTTCCCCTTTTTTTTCCTCTTTTTTTTTTCCAAAAAACCCCCCAAAACACCAAAACAGAAAATACCCAGGCATTTAATTTACAGTTATGCAGTGAAAAAACTTTCATAGTGACATCATCAAACCCTTATCAAAAATAAAGGGGCTTTTTTGCACACTGAGAGTGGAACTCCAGTCACTTAAATATCTGCGTCTGCAGTGCAATGGTCTCCACCCAGGGCGGCTGCCGAGGTGCTGATCCCAGCACTGGGGTATGAGTCAGTGCAGTCCGTGGGGGCCACAGCCTGACCAGCTCTGGAGGCCAGGTTTAGAATCACAGAATGACCTGAGCTGGACGTGACTGCATTGTCTGTGTTTGTTCTCTCTCCACTGGCACAGAACGAGCTCAGGGCAGCTCACTCAAGCTGTGGGTATCAATAGTGGAGATACCAAAAGTCAGATGATTTGAGGTGAATGAGAAGGGTGATTTTGCTGCACTCAATATGTGACTTCTCTCATTGCTGTGTAGCCAAGTGTTGACAAATCAATGGACCCAGATATTAAAAACAGAGACTTGAAATTTAAAGTAGCAAACATTTGATACACTAGGGCCTTTCAGATATTGACTAATGGTAACTAGAATATAGATCAGTACTTTCAGTCTGCTAGTTTTGTACTGTTGAAGATCAGAGAGCTTCATCAAAATACAAGAGCCTGAAACAGAATTCAGAGGATAATTAACATTTAAGATCAGAAGCATAAATTCCTATACATGCCTCCCTCCTCTCCTTCAGCTGCCAGACTTGTCTTGTCAACATAACGCAAACAGGAAATTCTGGGATTTCATAAACCAACTGGGGAGTAGGTGTGAGTTGTTTGAGACTATCCTAAACAATATAGGTTGTTTTAGAAAGCTGAATTAGCAGTTCTTAATGTGATGCTAGGTGTCCAGCCAGCATATATTCCCCTTCTGTTTTACATTCAATGCAGCTTTTAAGCTGTTCAGAGGGAATTGATATTTCCAAGATCTATGACTGTATCAGTGAGCTAGGCCCATTTGGGTGTAAATCCCAAACACTACACAAATCATTTTAAAGTTAAAAGAAAACAAATTGAAGTTTTGTGGTGGTCAAGTGCGGAATTGGGAAAGCTTGGGGTATTCTTCATCCAAATGGAAATGACTGTGGAGGAAAATGAATACCTGGTTAGAAACAGAACAAATAAAAGAAATAAATAACCACAATGCAGCACTATAAGGTGTCTTAAAGGCTGAGAAAATTAAAGGGAATTTGGCTATAATAAAGGTACTGTATCATAGTGAAGTGTAATGCAATTGTAATGTTGAGTCCATTTTTTTAGGAGCAATAAAAAAGACCCTAAAAAGGATTTTTTAAAAAAACCCTATTCTATGTGATATTGCAAGTAAACTATACAAATATTTCTCATTCTTAATAATTAATTACTTTGAGCGGTATAGTTATGTAATTGACAAGCACACCAGTAAATTCCCACAAGGCCTGTATCAGTACTGAATTGGTCCTGTACTTCCTGTCAATCTGTACAGTTTGATAGTACTTTTATATTTTCATAGCTAGTGCTTCTGAAGTAATTGATTCTAAGTGTCTGAGAATATTCTTCTTTTTTTCTGTGCTGAAGCCAGTCAAAATTTTGTCCTCAGATATTTCTATGTAGCAAATAACTGTGTTCCTGTAATGGTGACAAACAGTATTTCATGTGCATGTCTCATGTAAAGAATACAGAAGCAAAATATGACTAGCACTGAGACTGTGCCTTTCCCATTATGTGAGGTGCTACATTACAGCATCATCCTGCTGAGTTATTAACAAAGGCTTGGCTGGTCGTAAACACTTCATAACTGCAAAGTACACTTTGCAAACTGGGTAATCCTAACAGCCTTTTAGTCCAGAGTATTTATCGTGGCTAAATGCAGTAAAAGTGGGCTTATTATCTCTGTGATTGGAGTCCTGTGTGGCAAAGCCAGTCTGGAATAGTGGAGCTGGAGAGCCGTACAGGCGGGATGCCATCCCTGTTGTCAGGCCTGTAAAGCAGCTCTACACTCTTGAGGTGACAGCAGGTTATACAGCCTGCATACTCAGCCTCTTCACTGGAAAAGGAAGACATGGCAGGCCTTTGGCTCCATGTCTGCATCCCCATGGCCCCCTGTGACTGCAGACATTCCCTAAGCCACTATACACTCAAGCTGCAAACCCCAGTTTTGATCCCACTGTAATGGATTTGCACTTTCTTTTTGCCAGGTGATCTGTAGCAGGACGGGAGGTGTTGTACTGAATATTCTGCCTGATGAAATGTTTGCAGTTAGGAAAGGGATTGACAGTATAATTATTAGGGATTTTTTACTGTGTTCTTGTAGATGCAGCTTGAATCTCATCATTAGTGACCAAAAAATGCCTGCTCTGTGAAGGTTCAACAGTGGTCCATGTGCAGCAATGATCATAGTTTGGAGTTCATCAAACATTGATTCGCAATCTATCCAAATTGGCAGTTGTGATAGGTAAAAGACGTGTACAAGTGGCTGCTGTCTCAGCCTGGGCTGGATGTTTCTGGCACTTCCATCCTTCATCTTTGGACTTGATACAATTTTATACTTTATGCGTCCTGCATTAACTTCTCATCAATCACACTAAGGTACAAAGTGCCTCACTATTCCCTGTCAGACAGCTGTTGTATTGATGGTGTACTGTTGATTCCCAAACCCTCTGAGAATGGAGAGTTTTAAAGATCCATTTTTTCCTTTCCCCAAGAGACTACTGGGAGACCTCTGCCCAGTCCCCTCCAGCCACACGTTTGTTATCTGTGAGTACTGTGAGTGTCAGTCCTGCCTGCTCCCTGCAGGATGGAGGCTGGTGCTGGGCAGCCTCGAGGGACAGGCCTGTGGGGAATTGCCCACCACGGCTGATAAACCTCCTCTGTGCCACTCCATGTGGGAGAGCTCGCAAGGACAGAGCACAGTCCTTGGCTGTGCTCTGGGAAGCACAGGCATCCTTTGTCCTTTTGGAGAGACAGACCTCAGCGTACACATGCACTTTCACAGTGAGATTCAGCAGTGCTCTGTGGATGCACCACAGCAACAGTACCTGAGAATGTGAGGGATAAGGAAAAGGGCTTCTGGGGTTATGTTCTACATCCTTAAAAGACAGGAGGCAAACTTAAACTTCAAAACATGCAGTTGTGTTTGTTCTGCTGAAGAAGGGTCTATCAACTGCAGTCAGAAGGGCAGTGCTTACTTTTATTTACTGGCATCTTTGTTTATTATCTTAACCCCAAAAGTAAGCACTGTGTGGACGTGTAAAATGAATTAATTTCATTCTGAGAGTTATTTCCTAATGTGAGAGAAGAAATCATGAATGATAGCTTGCTGTGCTCTGACCTGCCTTTTGACTGTTGTTTCAAAGCTAAATAAAGAACTGTTCATCCAAAACACTCTCAACTGTCACTTTAGAGAACATAAATAAGATTCATCCATCCCTAAATCCATGAAACAAAACAATGAAACAAAGTGCTTTTCACTGCTGCTTGTTTAATGATGACCAAGACAGAGGGATGACACTGCCTGGAAGGTTATATGATGTACACTGAAACCACTTGCAGGGACTCCTTTATCTTGGAAGTGATTGATTTAAGCTTTTGCTGTAATATTTAATTTGTGTCTTTGTAATGTGCCTCAGTAGTCTGGCCAGCTCAGGTTCTTTCTATAGCCCCAACTCTGTAGCATTTGCAGAATACATTTCTGGAATTTGTAGGGATTTATTCTGGAAAATACATCTAATTTCTTTGTCCTTCTTAGTGTGTGTGCTCCACAGACTAAGATCCAGGTTAAGCAGAATAAATTGATTGTAATTGTTCTAGTTTGTATGACCTGCAGATGATTTTGTTCTTCAACAAGTTCATTCTTATCAGTTATCCTGCTATTGCCCTTTTTTTTTTTCTTTGAAACTTATTATTGCTGCCAGGAAATACAATAGATTTGTACTGATTATTGTCCTAGATTGATTTTTCCTGGAAAAACCCAGGGAAGTCAGTATTCTCATTCCTCTTAACTTTGTCTTGGGCTGATGGCTAACTTTTCCATTACTCAGCAAGTCAGACTGGCAAAAATAGAAGATGGACCCATCTATTGTTTGAAGGGGGAAAAATGTTTAGAAGATGAAGACATGGCTTTGTGAACACAAAAGCAGGGAGATTGAAAGGTGAGATGATTCAGCTGTTGGCGAATGGAGGCTGTCTGTCTCGTTTCCCATGCCTGCCTTGTCAGTGTAGGATTGTTAGCTGTTAATGGCTGATGTTTATGTGATACTGCATTTCCTCACCACAGTGAGCTACAGTGACCACTGGTGTCAGTGGATACTGAGTTGTGTTGTGAAATCCTGACTTGCATTGGGAGTCTTGCCTCAGGAAACCCAGATTATTTGCTCTGGATTGTTGGATTGTCTGTACTGTTATTTGTCTCGTGTATGAGTTCAGTTGTGTTTTCATGTGTGGCCCCCTTGAGTCAAATTGCTTTTTTTTAGTTTTATTTTCTATCTCTGGCTTTGCTATTGTCCTGAAGGTGGCAATGGCCACATAACATCACCATTCTCTGGCTCAATTTTCTCATGGGGAAATCAGGGAAAAGTACTTGCTTTCCTGACCAACACTTTGAGAAAAGCTTAGTGGAAGAGCTGACTCTTGTTGCATTTTACAGTTCTGCAGTGGTACCCATTGCACTGCGGATGATAGGTGACATTAGACTGATCCTATTGCGCTAAAAACCAGGTACACATACTGATGGGTCAGTGTGTGTCCCTCGAGTCACAGAACAACCTTTGCCTGTAGATCTGATTCTTTTGCAGGAAGAGTAAACAAAACAATGAAGTAGTGGATGGGTGGCTGACCTCCAAGTGTCTCTCAGGAGTGTCTCTGCATTTTGTGAATCCTGAGCTGTGGGATCTCTGTGCTGGGTGCTGCTCATTTGGTCTGTAAAAAGGCAAGTGCTTAAAATTGTCTCAATTCTGTACTTAAAGGATGGGAAGACACAGTTGGAGAAAAGCTACTGTGGATCTCATGCTACTGAACATCTATTTAGTGTCATTATCCTCAAGTTGACTATTTGCTTTGGAGGAGCAGGAGCAAGGCAGATAATAAGATTTAATTCTTTTCGGTGTTTACAGAGGTTTTTAATGAGTGGGTTTTAACAGCAACATTAAAATTTTATGTGTGTCTCCCTGCCATATTTCTGAGGTGGCATGCTGTACATCTGAGTCTACCCTTGTGATTATAGATGTCATAGCTACAGTGATCTGCTGTTGTGTGAGACTAAGCTGCTTTAAACGTCATTTTGCAGGGTTGTTACAGCTGGGCAGTTATGTAGCCAGTGGTACCTGTATGTTTTGTTATCGCTGAAAAAACGTATGTTGTGTGATTCGTATCTGTCTCAAAGAGGGGTTTGTCTTTGAGTAATAACATACCCTTATATCTCTAATTTTTTTTCTTATAAAGAATGGCCTAGTCAAAATCAGAGAGTTCATAAAATTGTCTCTGAATCTCAAAGTACCCCAGATTTTTGCTTTTTGCCTTTTAAAATATTTTTCCTTTAAATTAATGTTACAAAATTGTCTATAACAAATATACTTGAAAAAGCCATTGATATCTTTAAAATGGAATTAGCAGTTGCTAATTGTAACATCTTTCTATGTGTGTATATTTCTTTGTTAATCAACAGCCATACTCACGTTAGAAAAGTTCTAAATTAGGCACTGAGTGACAATTTCAACAAACCAAGCCACATGATAAAAGGCTATGACCAGAAGTTGAATTACTCCTTCATGAGCAACTTCCATTGGCTTCCTTTAACATAGAGTTCTTTAATGAACCGTGAACATTTGGCAGGTGATTAATGTAGAAGTGTTACAATATGAATGAGTCCCAAGAACACTTATTTTGGAAAAACTAAAAAAGGAAAAGAAAATGGAAGAGAACAGCCAATTTCAGCTTCAACATGCACAGTACACACATTTTCTACAATGAATGCAACAATGAAGTGCCAAAGTGGACAGGTAGAGATATAACATGAATTTACCAGCTTTTCAGAAACAGCAAAAGTAAAAACATCTAGTGATAGTTCTTGATTTGGAACACAGGAATTAAAATAAAAAAGAGAAAGAAACTAAAAAAGTCAGTCACAAGTGAACTCTTCAAGATGTGGAGAAGGTTTGAGGTCCAGAGCACCTTTCATAGCACCTGTCAGAAAAGACTTTGAAATAGCCTCAGAAAGTTTAAATCACTGAACAGTAGTGTGAACGTGAATACAAAATTAAAAAGTTAAATCACAGTGACTTTAAACTAAGACATGCATAAGGGCTTGCAATAATTGCGTATAAGGTGAGCCAGAAATGACTGAAATATTTTCAAGAGTGGTCACTGAGTGCAAATTTATCTGTGTTCATTAAGAGAGTAGTTGATAGGATTCTTGCTGCCACTTTTACAGTGGACATCAGAGGTCATCTTCATGAAGCACAGGCAAGGAAATCACAGGAAAACTGTCAGAATGAAAAGCAATAAATCTTTCTACTAAAGGTGATTGTCAGACTAAAGCTAAGCTGTGCCTCTGTACTAGAGCACTGCTGCTGCTGTCTGCTCCTACAGCTGTCGTGTAAACTTCTAGTGCCAGGTGATAAACAGCATCGAGGCAGTAGAGATGTTTATCTGGAGAGTTTTAGTGACAATCTTGTTCACTGGTAAACAAGGATGTGAGGCACAAACATGCAAGCTCAATCCACTGCATAGTGCTTTATATGATTAGACAGTCAGACTTTTTCATGTGATGTGGCTTCAAATCATGTTTGCTCTTTTGCCCTCAGAGACTCGTGTACTATCAATATTGTTGAGGCCAAATCTATGAATGCATTTATAGTTGTATCACAACCATATCTGCTGTCACAGGAAGCTGCTGCTGCTGTCGTTGTTGCTGCTGTTATTATTATTGCTGGTTTTATGATTGTCGCATTTTGTTCCTGTGTTCAACAATCTGGCCCACAGAGTTTTGGCAGCCTGTCTGCTCAGTCCAACATTACCCAGTCAAGTTTTCAAGGATGTAAAAGAGCTTGCTAAATACAGTTTGAATATATAAATATTCTTTTCTACCCGTTAACATAAAGCCACTTGTAGTGTAGCCTGTGAAACCTTTTCAGTGTTCGGTTATGAATAAATACCTGACTGTGATGTTGAAGCGTAAATATTTCAAAGTAAGCCTAGTACGTAGGGTAGAGTCTTACTCATGCTATTACAACATATTTGGTATGTCAGTAAAGAACTGCTTTTTCAAGGTATTGCAAATTGTAGAGGCACTGTTTTCTAGCCTTCGCTGTTTTCAAGTAAGTATTATAATTCTTATTTTACAATAGACTAAAGATGAACATGTGAGAATCTCAGAGCATTAACCACTGTGATAAAGGCTGATGAGAAGGTTGACACCAGTCCTCCATTACTGTAATGAGTACTGTCTTCAGTTCACTTATTTCCAATAGGGACCTCATCCTAGTGCATTGTGTGTAAGGAGGTGAAAAAGGTTTTCAGAGTTTATGATGTACCCAGGTGAACATGAGAGACATGGTGTCATGGCATGATTAATATGACAGCTGATCCTGTCTGACGAAAACAGTGCTGGCTCTTTGTTGTATTGACTGCGACTCTGCTTTACCATCAGGCTTGATAATACTCTGCAGCAAAATTTGCTCGCCACAATAGCACAGAAGCTTCAGAAAGGACGTGGTCCTGCAGATCAAAGCAGCTGGTAATTGCACTTGTCTGTCCTGTATTTACCTGTGTCAGCTCCAAATTACTTCCAGTCTTACATCTGAATGGCATTTTTTTTTTTGTGATTTTATCTGTGGATTGACCTTGCTTTTATTTCCTGGCAGACACATTTGCCTGGCCCTAGAAGTAATATTCCTTGATATCAACTGTTTTCCACCCAGGGTGAACTTGTAAAAGTCTGTCTCCATGTGTTGTGCTTTTCATGTGAAGATATGCCCAGTTAATCTCTGCTGGTGAATGTACAGGGGATCACGCTTTAAAATTATTTCTTATTTTCCTTTGAGCGATAGAGATGAAAATGTGCTTCCCTGTTTTTTAACTGGCCAGCACACTTTGTCCAATTTCCTTTCAAAAGAGAAATAGTGTTTTAATCTAACAGAGAATGATTTGCAAAAGTGTTTATTTTACGAGGGACAGACATTTCATAATTTTTTGAGTGATGTGACACCAAGGTTAGTGGGAGACTATTTCTACTGGGCCTCTCAAACATCTTTCTCCTTTATTTCAGGTAAATTGAGAGTATATGTTTGATTTCTTCCTCATTCTTATCTCTTTTTGCTGTTGCAGCTTGTGTGCTTTAAATTTCCTGCCACATGAATGTTCTTTATGCTATTTTTTTTTCTTAGCTACTTTGTAAAGATGGTTTTCCGAGTTCCATATCCCTCTTTTGATGGATATAAAGAGTATATTATGCATATTTGAAAGTAACCGTGGCACTTAAGTAAAGAGCCCATATAGTGGTCAGAAAGCTCCAGGTAAAAACATCTCCAAATAGTTTGTGTTGCTGATACTTAATTATCCCTCAGGCGTGCCTTCTCATGGACAATATTTAGCTGGATTGACTGCAAGCTGTGTGTTCATTCATGGGAGACAAATCAGGAAGATTGCTGCTTGCTGTAGACATCCCTGATTTTCTGGCGAAGAACATTCTTGCACTACAGAATGGTCATGTTAATTTTTTCCATCTATATGAAAAGAGGACAGCCAGAGGATCAGGCCCAGCCTGTGTTTATGAAAGGCAGGTCCTGCTTGAACAGCCTGATCCCCTTCTATGCCCAGGTGAGCATCCTAGTGCATGAGGGAAAGGCTGTGGGTGTTGTGTGCCTGGAGTCTGCAGACACCCCTGGCACGGATTCCCGGAGTGTTTTGGTGGCGGAAGCGGCCGCTCACGGCTGGGCGGGTGCAGGTTGCTGGGCTGAGAGCTGCCTGACGGCCGGGCCCTGGAGCACTGTGGATGGAGCTGCATCCAGCTGGGGCCAGCACCAGTGCTGCTGCTTCCCAGGGCTTGGTGCTTATTGTCTTCAGTGGTGATCTGGACAAGGGCATCGTGGGCACCCTCACGCCTTGGCAGATGACACCAAGCTGGGTGGCAGTGTCGATCTTCTGGAGGTCAGGAAGGCTCTGCAGAGGGATGTGCACAGGCTGGATCCATGGGCCAAGGCCAAGGGTGTGAGGTTCAACCCGGCCTGCTCTTGGGTCACAACAACCCCCTGCAGCTGCAGGCTGGGCAGGGGGGCTGGAAGACAGCAGGAAGGGCCCTGGGGGTGCTGGTGGCAGAGGCTGAACATGAACCTGGGTGAGGGGCAACAAGGCCAAGGGTAGCAGGGCTGTCACTGTCCCTGAAGGTGTTTAAAAGACGTGTGTAAATGTGGCACTTAGGGACATGGGTTAGTGGTAGGCTTGGTAGTGCTGATTGAATGTTTGGACTTGATGATCTTAGAGGTGTTTTCCAAGCAAAATTTTTCAGTGATTCCGTATTTCTCCCATGCCAGGCTCTAGATCTATCTGCTTGATGCTGTCTGGGACTCTGCCAGCCACATTCTGAGCACACTGATGTCCCCTCTCTTGCTTTGTGTGGCTTGGAGGATTCCTGGTATTGCAGAGAGACCCTGAGAAGGATCTGTTTGCAATTCTGTGTGACAGGAAGCAGAGCAAAGTGATTTAAATTGGGTTTTAATGCTTTAGACAATGGTTTGTTAGCGTTTGAAGCTGGAGTTCTGACTGGGGTGTAACAATGTGACACAAACCTATTCACAAAGCTCTTCCCGGTGAAATTATTTACAATGCAGATATGTGTTTGGACACTGAGTACTGTCTTTGCTCAGTGTGTGTTCTGTTTCTGGCCACAAGCTTGTTGGGGAAAATGAGAAATGGCTGTAAACAAAGGACTTTGAAATTCATCTCCCGCCTTTCTGATCACTAGGGGTAGCTGTTCTTCGGCGTTCCATTATCGAGAGCTGCCTTCATCTGGGAGAATGTGGCAAAGAATCATTAGCTGGCACGAACAGGCATTGCTGTACTTCTAGGGCCATGGCATGTGAGATATATATTAATGAGAGACTCAGTAATGGCTGACAAGGTGTAGTTTTCAAAAGCATTTGACTTATCCAGGTTTCATTTAAGGTATAAAGAACAAAAGGGACAGAATCTAAGCATAGTCTTGGGCAGAATCTGCAAATGTTTATAGATTTTATATTGTTAAACTAAAGGGGACTTAGGTATTCTTTAGCACAGTGTTTTGTTTCCAGACAGGAAATGTATTTTACAACTTACCGGTCTTGATTTGCAATTAAAGCAAGTTGTCTTCATTGAGTCTTAGGTGAATGAGACTCTTGTTAGCAAAACAAAGTAAGAAAGGTTAGAATTTTCTGGCACATGTCCAGAAACTGAAGAGCTTTTTAGAGTGTGTTAGAAATGTGGTGAAACTTGTGGAGGTGAATTCTTATTGAGGTCACAGATGGTACTTAGCATCCTTTGTAGGAACCACCAGCTTTTAGGGTTTCGGTCCAAGTCTTCTGTGCTGGCTCCTGCCACTTTGCAGTGCACGGTGCTAAGGAGGGGCGTTAAATTAGAAGCATTTTTCTGTTTAGCAACATTTCCTGTTAATTTCAATACAAATTCCAGGAGTGGTACTGGTGTTGTTTGTGCTCTAAATATAAGTGCATGTTGTTCACACCTATAATTTAGGGCATTTTCTGGCTTATTAATCAGTGCATTGAATTAGAAATTCACCTCATTTAAGTATGAATTAAAAATTGGATCAATCTTTCCTTACAGTTTACCTGTTTCAACAGTGTATATATCATTATGCAGCAAGGAGTATGACCCATATTTTGTGGAAGCTGTGGTGTAGTGGGTGGGAGTCACAGGACACTTCTTGCTAATGAGAGAGGACTAACTATTGCTAACCATAGAGGATGCTCTCTGCTTCTGTAACAGCAGAAACATATTTTTAATAAAGATTTTGTTTCTTGAACTTCACTTTTCCTTCCAAAAGATGGGGGGGAAACTGTTTGATAAAGCCCTGCTTTGCAAGTCCTCATTGCTCTCCAATAAGTCAACAGGTAAACCCATTTGCAATTACAGATATTGTCTTCTGGTGCCATTCTGCCACAGCTCATTCCTGGTCAACTCTCCCTTTTCCATTACTAAACTTGTTCCCAAGGTGGGAAACTGTTCATTTTCTGCCACAGCCTCAGTCGATCAGTACCTTCATTTTATAGCAGTGTCTCTTCATAGTAGGCTTGAACTGGACAAGGCACTTGATTCTCAGTGATGATGTGGTTTTTAATTCTCATTAGGCCTTTCTAAGTTCAGAAATGGCAGTATTGTATGAAACAACCTCCAAAAATTTAAAGTCATCAAGAACTGCTGGTTCCTGTTGTTCTCTGTCCCGTGTTGAATGTTCATTGATGCTGGAATTGAGTTGTGGATTTTTGTTTCATCACTGGTTTCCATCATATATCATTTAGAGCCCCTGAGTATGCTTCTCTTTGATATTTCAATTATATATGAAAATGAAAGCAAAGTGTTGTTTGTGCTGCTTAGAAGCTTGTTCTCATTTTCTTTTTTTAGCTCTGTCAGCAAAGTTGCATGCAGTATATTGAGGTTTACCAGCTCTTTCAACTAATGCATTGAACCTTCCAGTTTTGTTGTCTTGGTTTTATTTAGGCTCAGGTTACAGGTAAAATTTGAGTGTATTTATCTTTCAAAATGATATTGGATGGCATTAGGTTGGATCATTTTTTAGTGGATGAAATTTGTTAAAAGCATAGCACTTACTTGTATATTGCACATTTCCCAACCTTTTGATTGCTCCCAAACTACATTTAAAACTGTTCAGAATGCAAAATTAAAAGTGCAACATTTTCTGTAAATGCCATACTTAATATATAGTGTGATAAGTAGTTAAAGATATTTCATGTAACATGAGATCTTTATTTTCTTACTGCATGAGGACTAAGTGGATATTATAGTGTATTTCCTTCAGCGTATTTGATCTCCCTATGCACATATTTCTGCTGGCACTCAGGTAGTGTTGGCTGCTTGCTGCAAAAACAGCCACAAAGTGAACTGAGCTCAAAGCATCTTCTTTTGAGCTTCTGCAGAGTATATATGCACTCCTGTGTTCTAAACAAAACNAAACAGCACTTTTTTTTTTTTTTTTTTAACATACTTGCAAGTGCCACGGGATTACCATGATGGTTTAATGAAAGCACATTCTGTTGGACAGATGTCAGCTTTTGGGTTTGGACTTGGCCAGTATGGGATACATGATGTGATCCTGTTTGACTGCATAATTTACAACACAAAATTCCTTTCTCCTTTTTCTCAGGGTGGTGTAAATCAGACATAGCTCCAGTGCCCAGCTGCTCTGTCTGCTGTTCTCCTGTCCTGATCACTTGGGGCACAAGTAGTTGTTCTGAGAGATTGGATGGGGTTTCCCCAAAGCCAGAGAATCTTTCAGTTGGTACCTGCTCTGCTAACACAGGCTTAATGTCTTTAGGCAAGGAGAAGTACTGGGCAGGATCATGGCATAGCCCGTTATTGCCATCCTCTGTCTTCAGTGGTGTGGTTCTTTAGCTTTGTTTACCTGTCAGAGCTCAGTTGGGTGGCGTGTGAGGAACCAGGTGTTTCTGGGCCGGGCTTAGCAGAAGGGCCAAGGGGAAGCACTGAGGCTCTGCTCAGCTGTGTTGCCATGTCAGCATGGCTGAATGATGTCCCAGGATGGATGAGCCTTCAGCTTTGTGGCTGCTGGGCCTGAGCGTTCGGTTCGGTTTCTTCAGCTCAGTACCTTGGGGTTAGGTTCTGTCACTGTGTGCCTGCAGCGGCTCTTGTACGTTAGTGCCCACCTGAGGTTTCCCGAGTGTAGCAAAAACCTGTGTTATATTTAATTTGCTGTTGTTATGGATGAGTGTGGAAGTGTAGCAGTAACCTTAAAATAATCATGAGCTAGAATTTGACAGTCTTAAGCAAGCAAAACGAAGCCCTGGTTCTGCAAACGCATTTCAGTTTCAAGTATCCTTCTCTCTCATGCCTTCTGAGTAGGAAATGACTCTTCCATAATTCATAATTTAATTTCTTTTTTGTAATTACAGAAGAAACCTTGCCTGGAATATTTGCTTTGCCTTTTCTGCTTAGCTTTCCCATTCTCATTCTTCTGTGATTTTGATTTTGTTCCTATTAATGTTCTTTGCAGACGCAGTGTCACATCAGCTTCATGCTTTAAGTAATATTGTTTACTACAGTATCCATTTTCTCTGAGGCTATCTGATATAAAGCCTTTTCATGTACAGTTGTTCTTGTGTTTTTGGATCCCATTAATGCGGTTTTGTTCAATGAATTATTTTTACTTGTTTTTTAATATATAATATTGTCATGTGATTGAAGAGTTATTTTGTCTACTTTGGAAGACATACTCTAATTAAAAATGAACATATGTCACTCTTGAATATCCCTGAAAAAGAGGAGTTTAAATGTATACTTCCCATGTGAAAATTTTAATAAGTTAAAGGAGGTTTCCAGCCTTTGTTTTAGGCAATGCTTGTGGCAGTCTGGAAGCATGGCACTCTGAAGTCTCTTACTTACAGCAAGTGCATTTGAAAGTGTATTTATTTGCACACAAAAGATGTTGCCAAATTGAAGTCACACTTTCAGCACTGGGCCTTAAATTTATCAATTTGTAAATGATTGATAATTGAAGCGATTCCACTTCTTTCTCCCCCACAAACAGACACAAAATTCTCCTTGTGATTTTAGAAGAAGGAGGTCAGGATATCTTTTGGCGGAACAGGAGTGGAGGGGGGGGTTCAGAAGAGGGCTTCCATTCTGCTATATGGCTCCTAGTATGATAGCAAGTATTTTATTTATGGAAGTCTGAAGTAAAATAAATACATCTGGTTAGTATTACATTATCTTCATTCTCAGAATTGCCGTCCCAATTTTACTATATGCTAGTCTCTTTTCATGGAACTAACAGTGTTTATGTATCTAATTAATATAAAATTAGCGCTTTTTTTTTTTCAATGCTTAAACATGGCTCTCAAATATGGTAAATTGAGAAGTTTGTACACTTGTTGTTTTGAGGTTCTCATAAGATCAGCCTGCAGTTTTGGCAGCTATTTCAGTCCAAAGTGGGTTTATAATGTAAGCTAAATACGAGGGTGAGCCGATGAGGGCTCCTCACACGGCTCCGTCCCCGGCAGGACGCGCAGCAGCTCCGTGAAATGCCCTGGACGCCGCCTGTTCTCGCCAGCAGCGAGCGCTGCTGCCGGGCCGGCGATGGGCTCTGTCCAGGCTGCCCGGGGTGCTCACGGCCGGCGATCTGTCCCACGGCCCCGAGAGCACTGAGCACGGCAGGCCGAGCCTGCCGAGCTGCCGGCAGGGGCTGTCCTCACCAGCCTGTTCCAGAGTCCTCCCTCGATCCTGCGGCTGCAGCTCTGCACGGCCGCTGGCTGCCACCCTCAGCTCCCCCGGCACCGCCATCCACTGCCGCGGCCCCGGGGAACAGCCGGGAGGTGACCGGCTCTGGGCAGGGTGGCGCTTCGTCAGTGATTACATGAGAAACTTCAAACCTATCCGCCAGCTAATAAATGAAAGTGGTAACTGGCTGCCCCTGCCAGAACAAACACAAACACTTGCAAAGAAGAAAGAAGATTCCTTAGCAGTGGACTGTTGTTGTGGGCGGGCTGTGCCTCCGGGTGCCCTTTGTTACTCCTGTTGGAGCACCCATGGGACGGCGGGAGTTACTGCAGTTGGAGTGAGGAGCAGGGCGGGATATCCCGGAGCGGACACTGGTGGTTTTCCTAAGGGAACGTTTCAGATCTTACACGCTGGGGTATAGAATGTGCCCACTTCCACAGTACGCAAACACCAAGTCTTTTAAGACCTCAATTACAGTTCCACACAACCGGATTATTTCTTTAATGTAAGTAGACCTTATATGCATTTATATGGAAATGCAAACTATAAATCTTTGAATTTTCATGTACACTACAACTAGGGAACAGTATTTATGAAGATCCTATTTAACCTTTTTGCTTCTGACTGTATTTTTAACATTTCATAAACTTCACATGAAATTCAGTAGTACACATTTACAGCAAGAACAGATTACTCATTAGATTTCAGCCAAGTATTTACTTCATTGAAAGTTGAAGGACTTGGTATAAATCTTAAAGGAAAAAAGTCTTTGAGCTCTATAATATTTTTGCTCTACCCAACCTAATTCCTAATGACTTTTCTACTGATTCTGTTCTAGTTATATCTAGGAGTCTGTGTTTCTCCTTTCCTTATTTTGCTGTATTCTTCCATGGAGCTGATGACAATTAGATGAAAATTTAGGCTCATTTATAATAAATGAATTCCTTGGATAATTGGAGATGTGAATAGTTAAAAAAATTAAACATGCAACTTTCCATTTTTAATTTAGACATAAATTCTATACAACGTTCAAGGTAAAAGTCCTGCAGAAAATGAACTTCCAGCATGAAGTGTGGTTGCTATGTTGGAATGTCAGAAATATTGCCTGCTGAGTCTGAATGTCTCTGCAGGTATATTTTTTTTTCTGTGTAAAAATAAATAGGGAAAAAGCCCAGGGAATTTCTGCATAGGACTGCAGAGGAATATGTCCTGAATAGCAGACTCTCCTGATCTCGTGTAGGATTCTGCAGATCCCAGCCCTGCAGGAGGTTGTAATTTTCAGTTGTCTTCCCTGCATGCCATCACATACAGCATCCCTTGTTCCATTTGGTATCTGCTACTTTTAACAAATTGGGGCTTTTTTCTCTCTTGTAGCACAGGAACCCAGGATCTTCACGCTTGTGCTGCTCTAATCCAACAGCCCAAGTAATGCACTGATTTCTCACTCTCCAAATCCATCTGCTGAGTAAATGGCTCTGCAAGGGCCCTTTTCTGGCATTTGTCAGTGTAAAAGCATCATTCAAGTGCTCTTCTACCAATCTCCTTCGTGTTCATTCCCCCACAAGTGCTAACAACAGAAACTTTCTGAACTAGAGTAGGTTTTCTCTAGCTAACAATAGTAAATTTTTAAAAAACTGTTGAATATTTGAAACGTTTAGTCATGAGCTTCTAGGAATACCACCTTGGAACCATTTCATTGTGTTGCTGTAAACAGGGGTATGTTTTGTTCAGGAGTGACTGAATTCACCCATTTGCTGTGGTGATCCCCTGAAACCTCCTGTGCTCCTTCTTCTTACCTTGCAGTCCTCTGTACAGACTGGACAAGTGCCAAAGGAATTCACACAGCTTGGATTCACTACACACACAGGATGCTGGATAGTGTTCAGCTTAAATATTTGTAAATTTGAGAATTTAACCTACTCCTCTCCCTGAAAGCTGGACTTTCATTCACTGCACATGCTGAAGTGCCTTCTAGATTCACATATTGCATCACAGTGTGGTGTTAAATTAAATTAATTACTCTGGATTAGAAAGGGATTAACTAAGGCAATTAATACATAATTAACTGGAATTACATGTTTTGGTCTGTTTGGGGTTTCAGCATTTAACCATTATTTAGAAAAACAGTTTTGAACAGAGCCGCATCCATAGCATATGTTATTTGAAATTACCAAGCTCTGCCTGGTTCAGAGCTGAAGTCTTGGATAAGTAGCTGTTTTCTAAGGTTTCTGTCTGTGGGCCAGGTTCTGTCATGGGTCCACCCATACTTACCTCAAGCTGCTTTCCTTGTGGGAAACTCCACAGAAATGTTAAAGTTATGTGGGAGTGAAAATCAGGGAAATCAAGCTTCATTACCCATCCAATGTGATACAAAAGTGTGCTTGGTTTCCTGCTAAAAGAAGTATCACAGCACGTCTGTTCTGGGTGATCATGAACAGTATCATAGAGATTTACCCAGACTAATGAGTGTGTCAACACAGCCAACTTCTTAATTTTCCTGTTCTACGTTCCTTCTCTCTCCATGGTACTCATTGATACAGTGGAATTACAAGGAGAAAGTGTGAGAGTACTGGGTGGCATGGAGCAGCTAAGAGGACTTGGAAGACTTTTTTTTTTAGAAACACAATTCTTTGGTTAAGTACATATTTAAGTACATATTATAGGTATATGTATTTATAATGCTGTTTGAGTGCTGTTACACTCCTCTTAAGTCTTCAGGAATCTATTTGTGTAGCACATCGTGCATTAAAATACCACCTCAAAAGCCACGGTAAGCTTGTGTTTGATTCCTTGAAAAATGCAGAATGTGCCTTTGCTGTGCCACTTTGGAACCTTCACTAACTCAGTCTGTCCCTAGGTATGGCAGAATGTGAGTGGCTGGGTGCTGGACATTTTTCCCTATTTATGGCTGCTGTTTCAGATTTAGAGTACAGCTAAGACTTATAAACAATCTGGATGGGAAGGACTATCTCAGCAACTCTACTGTATTTTATTTTGAATTTTCTTCTCTCTCCATCCCCTTCTTCTTTCTCATAGCAGCATATAATCTCCAAGCAGTTTATATGATAGTTCATCATAGGAAAGTCTTATGCTGCTGCTGTAGAATGAGATTTTCTCCAGCTAATTTTCTATTTTCCTGCTGTAAAACTGCCAGAACATTTAGGTGAAAGGTAGATGGATATTCAATTAAAAACTTCTGTACTAGAAACTTAGAAAATTGCTTCTTAGTAAAAGGCAGATTAGCCTCAAGTATACTTCTTGCTGTCAGTTCAATAGTATTGCTCTAGTTCTACTTAGGCCTTTCCTTCCTGCATCATCTGTGAGTGACAGTAACATCTGATTAAAAGAAATTTAACGTTGTTTTTACTCCCTGCTGCTTCCTCCGATAGGCCTGGAGTTGAAATTCAAACCAAAATAAAGCACTACTGGCCTTTAAGGTTTCTCTATCGAGTTTTAAGGCTGTCATATTTCAAATATGAAGTGGCTGTGGTGTTTGGTTTTTGCATTAGAAGTAGTAAGCGGTGGTTGTATTTGCTCTGCAATATGCTGGTTGTGACACATGCACTTCCCCCCATATAAGTACTAGCAAAGTATGGGTGTTTTTCCAGGATCACCTTGGAGTCATGCTGAACTTTTCTGATATTCCCAATGTGAAAAAGTAAGAGAAAAACTGATATAAGGAGATAATTCGTCTTACATATCACAAAGAAACAAAAATTTAGAATAGTGTAGGTTCCTTGAATTCTCTTATGACAGGATCCCAGTCACTTTCAAGAGAATTTATTATTCCAGGGATAAAGATCCCCGCTCTGAGGCAACCTGGCCACCCTCTGCACCTTCAGCTGTTTGACACCAGTGTTTTGGAGAGTGGACTAAAATGTATCATGAATATTCCAGCAGCATAACTCTTTCTGAGATTTTAGGATTAATGGCGATCTGCGAATTTCAGTGTTTCAGTGTTTTTTCTAATAATTAAAGGGCTATGCATTCTAAATTCTGGGTTTTTTAGGATGTGTGATATGTCTTATCTAGAATGAAATTTGAGATTTGTTCTGCAGTATTACAAACTATAAGTAACTGAATGCCAAAAAGGAGTTATGCTGAGAGGCTTTAAATTTTAGGCTGTTCGTGCATATTGATTGGAAAAGGGGAATTGACAGAGGAAGGAGAGCCCGTAGTACTCCAGTTGTAGCAGTGGAGGTTGAGGTAATTAATTTCTTATGAGGTACTTCACATCTCGCAGCATTAGATCCATAGGGAGTATTCCATGAGGGCTTGAAGAGGAGGAAAATGACAATCTCATATTGAAGCTGTTGAGGAAAAGCCCTGTCTATAATGAGAAACAGTTCCACATGAAAGAGTCCTTATTTGCTCACTTGCATATGATTTTCTATACCCCTTTTAAAAAAATATGCTTCTCTGTTTATCACAGAAATAGGTTTTCTTGAGCCAGATGTCTTCAAAAAATGACACTGGGGTGGGTGTGTTAGAGTAAGGAATCTGTGTCACCGAGTGGAGGTAGTGATTTTCAACTTAAAGTACTTGTGGGTTATTCATTTGTGTTGTCCATATTAAAAAAGAAAGGTAATAGATGCATTTCTAAATTAATTTCCCTTTCCAGGCTTTTGATGTACAGTAAAAACAGGCTTTGAAATGCTGTATGAAAAGGCCTTGGAGCTTTTACCTTTTCAAAGGAAAAATGTCAGAAATGTCAGGTTCTGCCTTAACTGCCCTGTCAGAGGATTCCTTGAATAACTTCTGAAATGTTCGTGTAAGAGATTTCTCAGGCAGTGAATACTGTGCATATAATTGTTCATGCATGTAAATAGTTCCATATTTCAATGAGGTTGCTTGTGCTCCAGGAATTATTCCTATGCACTTCCAGGATGGGGAACCAAGAGGTCTTTGAAACATTTTGTTTGAAAGCGTGAGACCTACTTGAAAAGAAGAACTGTAAACAACCGGTTCATTTCTGAGTTCCAGCCCCACACAGACTTCTCCACTGAGTTCTGCAGGTTTGGAGGAGGTCCTTGTTTCACTCTGGTGTATTTAAGCAGACATGGCACCTCCAACAAGTAATCTTGGTTTTCACTTGGACATTGCACATTGAGGAACAAGCAGAAAATTTGAAGGGTAAAATAATATTTGAATTAATTCTGCATTTAAGGGACAAATCCCAGGGCTTAGTGGTATCCAGACTGGTACAAAGGAATACCAGGAGGTTCTGCCCCACGCTTGGCATTTCTCACATAGCCAAACAGTCAGCTGGGGTTTTTTTCTTTCTGTGCGACCTTCAAGGTAACAAATCCTTTGTCTCCTCATAGAAAAGAATATAGGAAGTGCTATTAGTTTTATTTAGTTACTGATGGTTGAAGCATGGTGTTAACTAATTCTGGCAGCTGTGAACTAGCAAGGATGAACGAAGACTGCAACAGGATTGAGCTGGATCTTCCCTTATAAAGGCTTATGGGCTTCTTTGGGGCTTTTTTGAGACAGATGCTTGTAGATCTTTGTTGAGTTCCACAATAGAATTTGAAAGATCAGGATTGCTATAAGCTGTGCATGAAAAAAAAAATCTTGTCATTGCACAAAAAATTGAGGTGTGGAAATGTCCCAAGTAACAACAAAATTGTTTCATCATGCAAAAAAACTGTAAAATTGCTTTTTATACAATTTTCTTATAGTCTTATGGTTTTGCTTACAAGTCACAGTGACTTTATAGATCAAAAGAAGAACCATTTATAAATTTCATATGCAAAAAAATTTATATGTTATGTGCTAAATTCTAATAACAGACATAAAATGCTTAATGTCTCTATAGAGACTGTGACTTTGCTTTAATGAGCTACCTAAGTTGTGTGAGCGTTTGTTTTTTTGTGTTTTTTTTAAATTAAGGTGCAAATGACAGGACCCTCTAATTGCTGAGCATAGGATTATTTTCAGTCAACACATAGGCTGAAACAGTCAGTCATTTAATTAGAGCGCTGACATTTATTAAGTTATTATAGTATTGATCGGTGTTTACCTTTTAGCTTGGCTTCTTTTTTTTTAATATTTCCATAGAGAACTGATTTAGATAAATGTGCTAGTCTTTTTTTAACTGAAACTGTTCTTGGATACATAGAACTATATCAAAAGCTGTTTATCACAGTCATGGTACAGCTGCTGGAGACAATTGACAAGAAGGCAGGTTTAGATCAAATACAGGGAAGAAATCCTTCCCTGTGAGGGTGGGCAGGCCCTGGCACTGGGTGCCCAGAGCAGTTGTGGCTGCCCCTGGATCCCTGGAAGTGTCCAAGGCCAGGCTGGATGGGGCTGTGAGCAGCCTGGGATAGTGGAAGGTGTCCATGTCCATGGCAGGGGCTTGGAATAAGACGAGCTTTAAAATCACTTCCAACCCAAACAGTTCTGTCATTGTGGGATAAACAAAGAAAATCATGCTAGTAGATTGGATTTTTTTCTATTTATTCCTCCCAAGACTGTGCAATGACTGTTTGGGAACAGACAAATCCCATGAAACAAAACGTGCTTAATTTCTGGCCACAGACCTTTAGGTATTGGAATATTAGCCTGAGTACTAGAAGAGATTAGATGCTCTCTTAAATAGTTCTGCCCATATCTTCTTTATGGTCTACTGATCAGTGCAACTATCAGGTAAATATTTGTGGGCCTTCAGGAGTATCAACACACCAAAATGAAAACCCTTCTCAGAGCATCTATGTCGTCCTTTGTTTAAGATCAGCTTGACAAAGTCTGGAGCTTAAGGAATTCCTGAAGCCTTTGTTGCCCCTGGTAACTGCTGGCATGTACCCACAGAGGCTTGGCTGGAGACTTGTTCCTGGGTTCTGCAAGGCTGTGCAGACATCATGGTTTGCACCTGTTTACCTTGGGGTGCAGAAGGGTCTGGGGTGCCTGGGAAGGTCACAGTCCCCTGCTGGTGGAAATGAACTCCAGCAAAACCAATGGGGGGGATAGGGCCATGTGTTTCAACTGTCAATCTGCCCCTACACGTGTCCTGGTTTAAATGGAAATCCAGCTGGAAAGATTTTCTGCACATGTGCTTTTTGAGACATTCAACTAATGTTGAATGTGTGAAATAGATGGGCCTGTATTATTTGCAGTACCCAACATTTATCTTCGGGCTATCCAGTGTTAATTAAAAATACTTATTTTCACTCAGTGGAATATTATCAACACTATGACTTAGTGCTTGTAAAATGTTTCAAATGTTAAAAATGCATTGAAATAGGAACTGGATATTGCTTTTAGGATTTTCACAAGGGAGCCATATAGCTGTTATTACATATATTTTACAGGAAAAAACAGGAGGTGAGTGCAGGATAACTGAAAGGCTCAACTGACTGATTTTTAAAATCCAGACCCAGAATAATGTATGTAATTTTCCTAGCCCTTTTCCTAATTCAGTCCCTCTGTACAAGAAGGAGATGTTTCAGGATAGGCTTGCTTCTTTCAAAGTACAGCAGTCACCAGAAGGATTTAGTTGCCAAGCAGATGCAGAGAATTTCAACTCCAGACGTGTGGGTTCCATCACTGGGGATGAGGCAGCTGCTCTCTGCTGAGTGTGAGGTGTTCAGGTCTTCGGTTTCCCTGTGCCAGCATTTCAACAGACACTTTAAAGACATTACATCTGCCCTGTTTTGGTTACTCAAGACCATCACCATCTCGTGTAGCTGTGGGACTGTTAGTGTGGGATCCGAGGTGAGGTCTGCGGGGGAACACACGCTCACAGGAGCACCACAGATCCCAAGGTGCTTGGGGCCAATGGACCTTACCCCACAGAGGCAGGAGAAGACAACCTGAGGCCAGTGATGTTTGAGAGTGTTCCCACAGGAGGCTGTGTAGCCTGGTGTCCCCCTGACTGGAAAACACTGCACACAGTTTAGAAGTTCCTAAGTCTTTGTAAGTAGGATTTATCCAAACAGTAGTGTGGGGGTTTTGATGTTTAAATTTCTTTAGGGAAGATTGAGACTCTGCAGTTATAAGGTTACCTGCAGTATGGACTCGTCCATAATTTACAGCCTGAAGCTGCATTTACAGTGTATTGGTAGTGTATTTATTTCTTAGGGAAAACATGAGGTGAAGAATAACTTCACTTATAGTTAGATTTGCTTTCTAGACATTGACTATTATGTTAAGAATTTGAAAATAAAGCATTTTTAACTTGTTCACTGTTCAATATTTTATGCCCCTTGCTGCCTGAGGTTTTTTCATATTAGCTGCTTTAAAGATTTAGGTTAGCTTAGAGCCAGTTGTATCATTAGTGGTCACCTTTGAAGATTACCAGAGAATTTGAAAAATATCCCAATATTTTACAATGATTTTGTCTTTATAGAAAAATAGGCTCTGAATGTAAAGCTTAGAAAGGATATGCCCATGCATTTTCATAGTCTGAAAATACACAGGCATGAGCTGAGCTTGTATCCACAGAGCTTTTCCTGGTCCTGTTTACCTGGCAGTTCAGAAGGGATCATTGTTGTCAAGGTTGAGGAGAGCTTGCAAAGCATAATAGAGGAGTCATTGTTTACTTTGCTTCCTGTGCAAGCCTTGGTGCAAGAAGTGATGGTGTTACTGTGGAACAAAAGTGAGTATCCACCTCCAGGGATTCCTTGGAGGTTTTAAGGTGAAGTTCAGACCTTTCTCCAAGACCCGGTTTTGATCATCTGTTCCCTGCAAAGACTGGGCAGTTTCAGAGATAGGAGGTCATAGGAGATTTTCTAAATCTCCCTGAAAATACAAACCCAATTCTTAAAGTAGTTTTTCCATTCAGTTGATAGAGAATGTAATAATTTCAAGGCATTTATGGCATTGCACATTCAGTTTTAATGTTAGAGTTCTTTTCTTGCCATCTCTAGTCTTTGTTTTAATATTAAGCATATTGTCCTGTGCACAGGTTTCTTTAGGTAAGGAGATAACTCTAACTGAAGTATGATATGTAGAAAACAAGCTTATACTCCTGGGTACTTTCTAAGATATTACTACTTTCATATTAATTTTAATGTTATTTATAAAATGAGACAGTCATGTTCATAATAGAGACTTCCTGGTGTTTGGTAAACGGAGTCCAAAAACTGTGGTCCGTGTACAGAGCTATTGCTTAGCATTTATGAGAGTCTGGTTCTTTGCACTGTAAATGTCATGTGTGCTGACTTTGTGTAAAGCATTTATGGTTCTTTCCTTCAGACCAGGGCAGTGAGCAGTGCTCCGAGGTAGTGAGCAATGATTGCTTGCTTTAGGCAAAGTTCATCAGGCATTTTGGATTTTCATGTAGTTTCTGTACTAACAGGGAAAAAAAAAAATCAAACCAGCTAGTAGGCACAGAAGTATTATGGAAATATTGTAGGGAAAAAAGGCTGAGTGGTCCAGGAAAGTGTGAAGTACACTTTTTAAATAGGTAACAATGATAGGACTTTGCTTATAGGTGGAAATACAAAAATTAAAATTGTTTAGAAAGTAAAACTGATTCTCTTCAGACCTTTCAAATATCTCAAGGAATCAATCATCTTGATGCTGAGGATGAATGTGCTGTGGAATGACGAGATTGCCATTTCATGGACAGTGTTTGCATTGCAACCTCTGGGACATTTTGAAACTCACCCATTCTGTTTTACAGAAGAGAAATAATGAACACTGCAGACAAAAGCATAACCAAACTGCATTGTGGGCACCTGAAATTATACATTGGAGAGAGAGAACATATTTCACATGAATAGGGTATTAATGGATTGCCATAAATATTATTATTGTTGTTGTTGTTACTGCTATTAATCATCATCATCACCATCATCATCAATATCATCATAATTCTGTTCATATGGTTGATTACACTGGGAGTATTACAGCAATTCAGAAGTTAAGAAGTGTTTATTTTGTTCCTGTATACTGCTTCTAAAGCATATGTTTTGATTCAGCAAATTATGCTTAACATCACAAATTAGCATTCTGGGAATATTGTGGCACTAGCTCTTGAAATATATGAAAAATTTGAAAAACCCTTCAGCATGTAGGATTTACCAAATGCTCTGATGCACTGGGGACACAAAGACTGTGCTTGCTGAGGGATCCCAGACAACCACTGATTGTTTTCTGTTCCATTGCTTGCAGACTGACAAGGCAGAGAGAAGCAATGCCTTGAATGTTGCCATAGACGGTATGTGCAAGAAGACCAGAGATCTCCGCAGACAGGTGAGCACCTGGGTGAATGAAAGGTAGAAAAAGGTCTTGAGGGATTCTTTTCCAATTTGCTATTTTCAGTTTCTGCATTTTGAAAAAAAGATTTTTTTTTCCACAATAAAAAATGTCTTGAAGACAATTGCGCCATTCCACAGAGTATTTGCATACCTGTTTTCAAAACTCTGGGGGAAAAACCTGCCAGATGATATTGGCTGAATATATATCTGCACATATACATGTCTAAATATATTTGCTGTAGATATCTATCAGTAACCTACTCCGGCCATCAGGATTTGTTTAGTTTTCAATGAGCCAGAGTTATTACTCGTTGTTGGAACACACACCTTGAAGGAACTACTGAGTCACCACGTGTGGGTCTTTACAGCTGTGAGATCTCTTTCCACACAGGAGGGTTCTTGGAATGCCCAGTTCACAGTTTGCCTCCCCATTTTACATCCCAGTGACCCAAAACTAATCTGAGACATGGATGAGAATTCACAGCCTCAGTGAAGGGCAGGAGGTTAGCAGTAGACATCAACTGTGTTTCCACCCTTTCACTGCAATAAATATCTTTGAGAAAAACTGCAAATTATGCTGGAAGTGTATAATGTGCCCTTTTAAGAAAGAAAACCCCTAGAAAGTCAGTAGTTCTTTCAGCCAGGCTGCCTCATCTAAGTGCATGAAAATTTACAGCTACACAGAACATGAGCACACTTCTTTCATCCTGTCTCCAGCTGGGGTTGTTTATTCCTGGTGGAAGACTATCCCTCCCAGCTTTGTTCTCAGTCTTGCCAGCCAGCCTGTGCTTCAAGATGAGGAATAAATTCCTTCCTGGTCTCATAATCAGCCAGGGAAAGCCTTGAAAAATTAGAATAATATTGTATAAATACAGTGTTTACAACTAAGTAGCTATTCAGTTTCTGCTTACATTCTGTCCAAAATGTGTTCTATGCAGAGACCTGCATCACTAGCTCAGTGTGTCTAGGAACCCTTCTATTCATTTCCTTCCATGAATTAATTAAACTCCAGCTTAAAACACTTCATTGACTCTGTTACAGTGGTTAAAAGTTGTTAACTAATTCAATTTGTGTCCTTCTGTAAACCTTTGGAGAATGTTCAGGGGGAATGTAATCATGCCCAATTTATAAGTCAATCTAGAACCAGTAATTTTCTCTTACCAGAACAGCTCTGTGCTGCTTGATGGTTTTTTTCCACTGGAAAGCATTTATGAGAAATATTTTATCTATTTCCTTCAATTCTATGTTCATATATATGAATTGCATAAGAATTGTTTTAGGAGGAGTGCTTTTGGCATGCCTAATTCCTGATCTGGGAGACGTGAAATTGTGAGTTTTGTGCCTGCAGATACTGCAGTAGAGTCTTGTTTGCTTTCACTTATGAACATTCATTATTCTGTCTCCCAGTAATTTTACAAGAAACATGAAAATCGTTGTTTGCTCTACTCTTACAGCTTTTACAATACTTTATTTTTTAATGATACTGTGTACCTTTGCTGGTGTTGCGTCAGGCACTCTCAGTGGATTCAGGGCTGTGGTGTGCAGTGTACTCTGCTTTCAGTCATGGCTGGAACTGCCTCTGAAGAATTGAGGTTAAAGATAAAACCTTACAAAGCTGTATTTTAAAAATCTCTTCAGTGGTAGCCAATAAACCAAACCATCAGAGAGGTGCTGCCCCAGTCAGCAGCCTGGCTGTGGGTTCTGCCATGGGCCCCTTTGGAACACTTTTGCACACCACAGCAAGGGGAGTGAAGGAAGACTTGTGTCTGGCAAGACTGACGGCAAGAGTAGCTGTCCCCAGAACAGGGTATTCTAGGAGCTGGAAAATCTCTCAGGCTTTTCAAGGGATGCTACTTGCATTCATTTCAGGAGCTTTGCCAGTACTTCCAGAGATTTTAAATGTTCTGCTTTGTTTTGATTTTTACTTGTATTGTGCTGGAGATGTGCATGTCATTTCTGTGTGTGCAGTTTTACCTGGATCACTGCCGAGGAGAGCTGTATGAATATTTAAGAAGGAATTGCTTATTCATTCCAATTTGTAATTATGTGAAATTACCATACTCAGTTCTTGCCTCCCAGTTCTTTCCCAGTGTAGCATGAATGGACTGCACAGATGTTTCTCCTGTGGTTGTTCTGCTGTTCTGGCTGGTTAGTTGTTTTAATAAATGTTATTCCTGGTGATGTTCTTATATTCCTATGTAGCTTCCTTGTCATGGGTAACTGTTTCTGGACACAAAAGACATGGCCTGCCTGGCTCCCTTTGAAATGGGAAAGGGAGATCCCTCAGTAATAACTGCTCTGAGGTTTGGCCTGGACTTTTGACAGGGTAGTCTAGTAAGGCAAGAGGCAAGTGGAGGCAAACAGAGTTTTCTGTGCTCATCAGTACTGATGTTGAATAGTGTTGCAAACAGCTGCTGGCATTTTCTTTTCTCTACCTTCCACTGTTTTTGAAAACCTTATGCCCCATGTTTTATAAACAATGTGTTCCTGTGTTATTTTTTAATGCATTTCCATATCAAAACAAAAATTCTCCATGCTTCTGTAACAGCCTGCTCAAAGGGCAAGACCTTGCATCTTAAGAAGAAAATGATTTGCCAGAAATCATCCCCCTCCTTTCCCTCTTCTGATGGTGTCTCTTTCACTTAAAAATATGAGAAAAAGTTTAATTATAGCACAAAAACTGCCCTAGCATTGTGTGCTGGCACTACTGCTGCTGTCCTTTGTTCATATGCCTCCCTTCTGGCTACTTAGCTTTTAGCATTTTGCCCTACAGGTGGCCAGAGTCAGAAACAGACTTTGTGAGTCATGGAAGAAATGCTTTTTAGGGTTTGCATGAAAAGAAATAGATATTGCCTCAGATATTCCTTTTTTCTTTTGTCTTTTCCTTCTTTTTCTATGTTTTATTTCTTTTTTCTTTAATGTTACACAAGCCATCCTTTGCAACTCTCAGCATCACGCATTCCTTTGCAGAGCTGCAACAGGAACATAATTTCGAACTTGTTTGTTTTCAGCAAAGACACACCATTATCTTTGATTTTTTGAAGAAGATGCAATTTGCTGCGTAATTGCAGGACAGAGCATTTCTTAGAACAAAATAGTGATGATAATTTCTGCGTGAAAGGTTAATTAAGCCAAGAAAACCAGTGAAAAGCTATAGCAAAGAATTATGCAGTGAGAGCTAAAATTGGACTGCTGGTTTGAAATTGGGTATCACAAGCTCACCACAAATGTGACTGAGGTTATTGTAGTGATACTTCACTAAGGCTGTGAAAGTCCTGCAGTGTGGGCTGTACAGAACTTCAGGATATTTCTGTTGGACATAATGAATCATCGCCATGGATGTCATGGTTCCTCAACTTCTTGTTGTTGTTTTTCATAGACTGAAATCTTAATTTTTAAACCGTGACTCTTCAAGATCACGTTCTTTTACTGTTGGAACCCTGAAAGCTGAATGTACCTAATTTTAAACAGACAAGAATATCTGTTTTCTTTAACAGACACTTTGCAACAGAGAAATCTTAGCAGGTAACTTGGCAGGACTGGAGGTTTGATGTATTTTATTTCTAGTAGTGAAACTTTCTAATAACTTTTCTTTTTTTTTTAATTCCAGCCTGAATAAAGCTGAGAATGTAAGAAATCCAATTTTGTATTGGAATCCCACAGCTTCTGTGTTTGTAGATTACTTTGCAGAACATACAGTGTATCCAGACAGTGTATCCTAATGTGATAGGCTACAGTAGGTTAGGAGACAAAGAAACCATTCCAAACATAAATTGCCTGTGTTTGTTTGGAAGGTTTGTCTGTCCCTCTGGTGAGTGGAGGAGAGCTGACTTTAGGTGGAGAAGCTATCCAAAAGCTAGTGCTGGAATTCATATCGAGATCTTGTCTGATAATCAGCAGATTTCTCTACTTTCTTTCTGCTGTGCATGGTCACTGCCCTACTTACAAACACAGCAGCATCAAAAAGATTGTGGTGTTTTTTCTATTTTTCTCGTGGTAGGGGTCTTTACTTCTACTGAGTTTTCACACAGATACACTGGAGCAAAATGCCCAGTGGAAACGGTACTTTGGCAACAGCGTGATGAGCTTAAAAACATTTAGTGTCCTTTTCTGTTCCAATCAATATCTTTTCTATATACTGTAAAAATATTGGCTTGGGAGTAGGAAATTCAGTGCATTCGATAATTAAGTTGCATTTCGTGTTTTGTTCCAGTTGGTGTGTTTGTTGTAGTGCTGCATTATCTAAGTGAACAGCTCTCATGTGTGGGTAACATGCAAAAAAACCTCTTAAGTGAAGTAGTGTCCCAGTGATTGGTTACAAGCTTCTGTGAAGCCTAATTTAAGACAGGTAATTTATAGCAGAGTGTTATATTTCTTTAATAATTTAAGCTAGAAGTTGAAGAACAATTAATTTAAGCAGAGAAAATTGAACTCCAGCCTCATTTATAAATCTTCTTGCTCTATTAATACATTATCAGGTGGCACAATGAGTAATCTCATTGACGTAATTACCATGAAGGCTGCCATTCTGCAAACCACACCGTGTCGGTGGGTTTCCCAGAAAGAATATACTTGGGTAACTTTGCAATTAGGAAATGCTGGGATGTAGCTATTTCGTGAGTACAAACATGATTAAATTAATATTTTCTTTGTAAAATTGAATAGCCTTCTCCCTTGGCATCTGAATTGCGAGGGAGAATACCCAGTAGATATGAGGTCTGGGCTAACTCATTTTTCACATGTGGAATCACTGAAGTAGCCTATTCATCAAGGGAGGGGAATATTTGTTTGGCTCGCTTGATGTCAAGAGAACCAGTACATGTTGTAGTGTTTTACGTATCTGTACAAACACTTACAAACAGCCACATTTACCTAGTGGCATATTAAAGTTGTCCTTAAAATGAAATATAGTTTTCTGTGTAATACATAAATTGTAGCTGCCATGGGTTTCAGACCTATGGTGCAAGCAATGCAGGAATACAGCGTGTACGTGTTTATGTTGTAAATAGGAATGGGCAATAATTACAAGAGATTTAATGAATACCGCAGTTAGCAGGTACTGATGTACTGCTTTCTTTTGCAGCTCCGGAAAGCCATTATAGATCACATCTCAGACTCCTTCTTAGACACCACTGTTCCACTGCTAGTTCTCATTGAAGCTGCTAAGAATGGAAGAGAGAAAGAAATAAAGGAATATGCTGCTATATTTCGAGAACATACCAGCAGGCTTGTGGAGGTATGTTTGATGGAATTGCACTTTTTCTGGAATATATGGTGTAAGTGATTTGCCACTGAACATTCCCTTTGCAGGCAGATATCAAAAAATGTTTAAGGCTGGCATTTCAGGAAAGAATAAATAAGTGGCCTTGGGTAATAGTAAATGTAGTCCATTTTCCTATAATGGTATGTAGTAAGACAGAGGGCTTTGTGCTTGTATAGCTTTTCATAGCACAGAAATGAGATGATGCGGAATTGTAATTTGAGAAACTAGTATAAGCTTTTCCATCAAGGTGTTCAGTGGGAACTTGACTAAATGTGTGTTTCTGGGAGTGTTAGCTCGCAGTGTTCAGGATCCTGCTGCCCAAAGTACAGGAGCACTGTGTTAGTGCCAGTTGTTTGCCAGCTTTCTCCCTTGGGAAGTCTCTGACCTGTGCAGGGCTCTGCTGAAGGGGAAATGGGGCTCTGACACAGCTTAGAGCCGGGAGCCCACTGGGAGAATCATTGAATATTCCAAGTTGGAAAGGACCCCCGAGAATCAGCAAGGCCAGCTCCTGCCTGTATACTAAGTGAATCCCCTGCATACATTGGAGACTCAGTATTCAGTTCTAAAGGATGTACTTCCTTAGTGCTTATAAATTATACTTCTTCAGCGCTAAGAGATTTGCAGATACAACTGGGGGAAGATTTTTGTTTGTTGGACAATCAATCCTGCAAACGTGACTAAATATGCACTGACCTAAACTCATTTGAACTGGAGCTTGGAACACTGCTGGAATACTAAAGTCAAAAATTCACAGCAATATTATCTCAAGTGCCTGGAAGGAATGCATTAGTAATTTTTGTGGGTTTTTTTTAGCTTTTGGAGCTTTTGTGTGCAGTACTGCAAAATGGGAAAAAAGATCAATGAATCCACTCTTCAGCTGAAAATTTACTTAGAAAGACTATTTGGCTCAGAATTAATAATTAATCTTGAGTGATCTAGAGATAATGAAAGAAAAATAGGTAAAGAGCTGAAGTAAAAGTAGGGTATGGGATTTATGTTTCTTTTCATGGTCATGTGATTGCAGAATAAGAATAGTTGTTATTCTCTGATTTACAAGAGTATCTAATTTTGACCATGATGCAAAATGAAGTGACAGCTGAAGCACAAACTCAAAGTTGCCAGCTTTTTTGATTTTTAATACTGAAGCTAAACCATCCTGAAGTGACTTCATTTTTAGAAAGAACAGGTGATTACTGAAGATCAAATAACTTGACTGAATTTCTGAGTCCTGCTGAAATACCTAAATCATTATTCATTTTAGAAGACATAAGGCTAAATTCCAGGATTTGTTTCCTTTCATGGGTTTGAATATGTGTGCCATGTGTCCCAATGCAAGGACTTGCTGGCCATGAGTGTGGGTGTGTGGTTAGGGAGACTGATGGCTGCACAGATCCACTGCCTGGAAAATCCACAGGCTGATATTGCTGTATGTGTGAACACATAGTGCGTGTGCACATATTTATATTTATGCTATGACTCAACGTGTTGCCTACAGTGAAGAAAACTTATTTCTAAAGAGAGCCTGTACACAGTGCCACCTCCTATTGTTGCATTAGTTATTCCAATGTCACTTTACTGGGGATTATATAGTGGGCTGCTATGGAAAATTAACTTCAATTTTACTTTTTGTTATCTTTTGGATATCTAGTAGAATTAAGTATCTTATTTAAAAGTTGCTTACAGCGGTTTAATGTCCTTATCAGATCTCTAAATAAGAGCTTAATGGATGTCTTTTTGATAAACTGTATTTATCAACTGCTAAACTCTCCAGTAAATTAGTTAGGTGGTAGTTGTACTGCATCCATCAACTGTGAGCCTATCTGAGGTAAAACAGAACAAAAATGAAAAAAACATTAGCTGCTAAGCAAGTGACCACAAAAGGGCTTTGTGAAGATAAACAGATTTATCTCATTTTTAAGAAAAAAATCAGTTATTTCCCACAACATCATGAAAGAGAGAGAAATATGTCAGCTGTTTTGGGAATGTTTAGTACCAATTAAATTTATGTAAATGTAATAGCTTTCAAATACATTAGAGCAATTACTGTAGCCAACTGGAAGCATATTTGGATTCTAGTGGCCTAAACCATGTTAAGCTGAGAATATATGTATTTTTAAATGGATGCAGTGGAGGACTGCACTCTTGCTTTAATTTCCCAAGGAAAATAGTATCGATGGACTTGCATCTGACTAGCAGTGTTTTTCAGAAGCACATGTACATAAACATACACATACTTCAGAACTGAGACAAGGCAAATACTGACTGTGAAGCACTCCAGGTGTGGGTCTGAGCCAACTGTAAACCTTTGACATCTCCATCCTCTGGTAAAGACTTTCACACCCTGACTATGTGTTGTGTAGAGAAGGGTCTGTGAAACCCCCACATATGAGCTTTTCTTTTGCTGTCTCTGAATTCTGTAGTCAGAAGAGAAAATTAACACCAGTGCCTATTTTCCTTCTCCATGCCACTTATTCTTTCCTTTTCTTTTCTTGCTTTAAAAGTATTTCTGGTCTTTTAAAATTTTCCTTATTTGAAAGCCACAAAAGGATCATCTTGCTCCCTTCCTTGTACCTTTTCCAGCACCTTGCAGCCCATGAGGTGGGAGGGCAGAACTGTGTGTGCTAATCAATACAGTCAAGGTATTTCATAGAATCACAGAAACTGTTGGTTATTTCCTCACAAAATGACTCACTTTTTATTGCTCTAAACTGAATTTCATCTCAGTACTGTTTTTTCATCTAGTACCATGACATCCTTTTGCAAAGAAGATTTTGCAAATCCTCATTCATTATTTTATTTACTGGTCCAAATAACTCGTTAAAATATGTGTAAACAAAATTTATAAAAAAGTTAATGCAGACACTGCGACCACAAGTAAATTCCTCACAGCTTTCTCCCAGTTTCCTGTTGATTTGTACTTGAGGCTGAAACAAGTGAAGCTAACGTGTCTGGATCACCCAGGAATTTACTGGTTACTCAGCCATCCTAATTCTTGGAGGAGTCTGGTGTCCACGTGCCTGGATCTAACACACAGTACAGTCAGTGATTCAGATCTTCCATTCTTCCATTGCTTTCATGGATGAAAACAGGGATGTCCATTCCTGCTTACTTTAACATTGCTCTTCTAAAAGATATTTATGGCATAAGGAAGATTTATGACTATTTCCTTTTCATTTTTTATAAAGGTAACTTGTTGCACTTGAAGATATATGCTGTGAAATCACCTGTGTAATGAATGCTGAAGTTTAATTCTCTCCAAATTAAGGAAAAAGTGTTTTTTAAAAAAAGTAGGTTTTCCTGAGTCCAATCATGAGTTCAACTTCAGTGAGTCTTCTTTTACAAAAAGCCTTGTCCAAGCTCTTATCGTGTCAGACAGTGCTCCAGCTGAACATGTTCCACACACTTGTCAGGCTTCAGAGCAGTTGGTGAGCTGGGCTGATGATGTTAGTGTTGCACCAAAGTTGAACTTAATAACAGTAATTTGAAGGTGAAGGCAGAAAAACATGTCAAAAGAGATGACATTGCATTCTCAAAATAATCAGTGAGCAATAATTTGAATCAGCACAGTGGTATTGCCTACTCTCATATATCCTTTGTTAATGTTGTTCTATGGCTCAGTTATAAATATGCTGTTGTTGCCATATTGATTAAACCATCAGTGTTTAATTTTCCTGTCACGATATTTCCCTTGATTGCAGAAATGTATGAAGTAATCTTCTGAATCTGGACCACAAAGTTCTGTGTATTTGTGTAGTCAGATCTCCAGTCACATAAGAATGGATTTTATTATTATAGCCAGCATGTCCAGTGATGATAGCAATAAAATTATTTCAATGTTACAGGACTAGGCTATAAACAGTCCATTTTTAAGTAAAACAAGCTATTGATATTTGTGTTATTTCCAGTTTAAGTATTTCCTTATGTGCCCAATTTAAAACCTGCACTAATAATTCAGGCCTGTACGGCCCACCCGCCAGTATCACTCCTCTCGGTGTTTTGCTTGTTTTGTCTTCTTTCAAAGTTAACAAATTCAAGCAGGTATTCTGAGATTTTATTGTGTTGGTCTTTTTTCAATTTAAAACCTTATTTACCCCATTGACTCTTAACCCAAGATAAAGATTTTCCGAAGATTTCTCTTGATTACGTAAAGTGCCTGTTTCTTCTTTGACTAAATGATTAGTTTAGTGTGGATGCCTAATTTTTAGATGACAAAAGTGAGGTGATTTGTACCTTCAGAGTGGACCATTGGTCTGTTTTGAGACATGCATTTTGTTGCATTTTCTTATGCTTTATGTAGCAGTTTTAATCGGGCATATCCTGTATTTGTGGGCAGTTTTTGAATCTGTTTTTGAAAGATCAAGGATGCTTGAAGAGTAGATTATGAAATGTTTTGTATATAAAAACAATAGACTGAATTGGTTATTATAAAAACAAAAGTTCATCTTTTCACAAAAGCTAATCCAACAGTGAATTTGGTATGGAAATTAGAAGTGCTGCTTAAAATATCAAGAGAGATTTTCTGTGGTTTCTGTTTCAATCTGAAGAATTCTGTAATAGAAACAAGTCTTGAGAAAGAAGATCCTTTTTTCTCCTCTTTGAATAGGAAATGTTAATTGAGCTAAGCTAAATTGCTGCTACACTGACTCAGTGCTCACACTGTAATTTAAGAAACAAACAGTATCCTCATAGGCCAGTGACCTTTGTAAATCGGCTTGAGCAGTGAGATCTCTAACAAATCTCCCTTCTGAATTAGCATTTGCAAGGTCTTCCTTCAAAAACTGAATTAGGACACAACAAAGTAATACAATTCAGAGGCATATATGTAAATTCAGTGAGGTACAAAGCATCAGTGAGATGGAAAGACTGAACACCCTACCAGCTCTGGGGAGATAATATTTCCAGAGGTAGTAGCAACTAAATATCTTCTTTCTTGTGTTCTTAGGTTTTCTCTCTGCTGAGTTAATTAACTCCTCTGTGCACTTAGCCTGGAGGTTTTACCTGCTGTTAAAAGGTCCACAGGCTTGGGCTGTCAGCCACACTTCCCAGGGGCATCAGCTGGGGCTTTGTGGCCAGCATTGGTATTGGAAGAGCTCAGACAGTGGCAAAGGATTTGGGGTACCGTGGTTAACATCTGAACACGGCCATAGCTGCACAATAGTGGCACACGCCAGTGTCTCAGTGTTTAAATGTGAATGGTGTATATTCAGCCATGTGCAGGAAGCGGAATAGTCCCAGTTACGTCGTTAAAAAAACCCAAAACCACATTAAACTGCCCACTTTGGCTATGATATTGGACACTTCCCACGTATGAAATGAACACTCAGCTGCTGAAGGATTTTGATGAGCACCGAGGGTCACGTTAAACATTCTTCTGATGGAGGTTATTTTAGGCTGCAGTGCCTTATATTCCTCATATACTGCATCAAATACTTCTAACTCTGAATATTGATTATGTAACATTGAATAAACCCTAGAATATACTGCAGGATGAAAAAAGATCTGGGTTAAGATTCCCTCTGTAGTCTAAGTCTTTGTGAGCCTTGGCTAAAAAAAATCCTTCAAAGATTTGGTTTTTTAGAAAATGCTTGTTATTAATGGGAATTCCATATTAAAATACAGCAATTTTGAAAAAATACTTTAAAATATGAAGATTAAGTACTTTCAGATTTGACACATTAAGGTTTTGCTTTGAAATACCTTTTCATTTTAAATGTTGCAATTAAATTGCAAATCCAATTGAAATGTTTGATTGTATGGAAACATTTTCAAAGAGTCTTCTAGGACATTTCAAAATTATCTGTGTATATAAACACTATTTTAAATTATGAGAATTAAGGCAAAATAGTAATGAAAAGCTTTAAGGGACCCAGGTGTACTTTCTAGTCCCTTATAAGAGAAGCTTGTTTTTAGTGACTGGAGTGTTCTGGCCTCTGATTCACTTCTACCAAAGACAAAAGCAAATTCTGCTGTTGGGATAACAAGTATGTACCAGTGAACAAAAGATATGTAACGAGAAGACTGAAATGCCACAGCCACACGAGGAGAAAAGTGGGCCCTGTGTAACTGGCAGTTTCTTGTTTGGGGAAGCTGACAGACTGTTCTCCTGAGCTGATCCATCACGGAGATGTAATGCTTTCTGAGAGGAGGAGTGATAGGCTGGCTGAACTTGAGATTAAAAAAGGAATTTGATGGGAGCACGGAAGAATCCTCTGATTATCTTTTCTTTTGGCACAGATGCAAATCTCCCACCGCGGTGTTTAAAGGTCAGCTATACCAAGCAGAGGCAGAGAGATTTAATAGAAATGGAGGCGATGATGAAGTGAACTTTGTGTTCTTCATCCCTTCTCCCAGTACACCAATATATCTTTTGCTCTGTCGTTTGATCTAATAATACTGACTTCAGATCTGCTGATACATAAATTTGACACTTCAGCCTGTGGCCTAATTCTTGCCAGTGCGTTTTTCAGTTTTGTCTGTATTGCAGCGTGACAGTGCTGGCTTCTGGGACTACAAACAAGGGACAGTAACAAACAGCACACATGTTTAAGTGCATCAGTGTTGATGTGTTGATATAGAGCAGCAGAGGTGTGCAGGACACAGAGTGTTGGTCAAAAAACAAGTTTGCGCGTTAGTGCAAAGATTTCCAGTGCAGAAAATGCACATCTATTGAAGGTGAGTTCTCCTTAAGAGAGCATTAAAAAAAAAATAAATTAAAAGTTGTAAAGGAGAAAAGTCCTTGAGTTATAAATATATATATTGTTTCTTTTTCTTTAAAGAAATTGAGGCTTTAGATATACATAGATTAAAAATGAATTTTTGTTTATTCCTATTAGAATTACAATGCCATTTAGACAATATGAAAGAACTTACAAATGGTAACATGAACTGTTTTCAGCATTTGCTGTTCATTTGCAAAATGTTTGCAAACCTGAGAACAGTGGAAATAATAGTAAGTATCTGGTAACCAAAAATAATATTGAGAATAAATCAATAAGCATGCTCAGGAAAACTCTTCCTTTCTCCCAAAAGGCAAAACATAGCCACTGGCTCTTGAACTAAAGCTGTCTAAATCTGCCTCTTGTAGAAAAGAGCTCTGCCAAAAATCAGTTTTAACATGGAATCTGCAAAAGCTAACAGGTTGCTTACTAGTTTTTATTCAAACAAGTAACATTTCTCTATAAGTACAATGGGAGAACTCTCATACTTCAGTCTGGTTTATTGGCATGCATCTAAAAGTGCTCTTATTTGCCACCTTGTCTGATTTTGTATGTAATTTGCTACATTCTTTCTATGTCAAATTTTAAATATAGTGACCCACAAAACTGAGTTGAGAGCAACCTTCCGTAGGTCTGGAAGATGCAACAAAAACATCCTAAACAAATTGTCTCACTCTTGTATTTTCCTCAGTGTACAACAACCAACTTCAAGCAGCCTGTGACAGCTGTTACTTACTTTTACTTCTGAGCATCCAGTACTTAAGGACTGCATTCTTTAACCTTACTCAGCTTTTACTCGGAGGTAAGGTCCATGGAAATAAACCTACTTGAACTCTGAAAATCAACAACCCCCCTGATACAGATATCCAATATACACTTGCATAGTTTCCTGTCAGATAGCAGCTTAATCTAAAATGGATTTAGCAATCCTTTAATTTTGCCTTATGTATCAAAGTACTGCATGTACAAAGTTCCATCAATTGGAAGACTCTGATTTCCTTCTACCACCTTCAAAGACAATTGGGAATTGAGTATCCTCAGCACTACTCCTAATTCTATCAGTTTTAATCCCAGACTGGTAAACACAAAATAAAAATAACATTTTAATCCTTCATTGCCTCTTTTTTAATATTGATTTTACTGAGCAATTGGAAAACAAAACTACTTCTGACAATGGCAAAACTTCAAAACTGCATGTGTAGAGGTCAAACCGACAGATTACAGGAACATCTTTATTGAATACCACAAGAGACAGAATCTTTTATCATTCTCCTTTGAAGTATAATCAGAAGACATGCATAAATCCTGTTATGTGGAAGTTTTCAGTTTCAGGCTGTTGAATGCCAAGGGTTTTCATCCCCAGATGTAAGATCCAAGTCGAGGGCTTGTCATTTTTTTGCTGTTTCTTTTGCTCTTACTATTCTTCTTTAACCCATAATATACTTTCAGTGGTACGATCATATATGTCAGAATAGCAGTTGAAGACTGTAAGCTGTGGACTATACCCTCATATCCATTTTTGTGGTACAGTTTTTGTGTTAGTACAGAAGAGAGCACAGCAGCTGTCCTGAGGATAGAGGGTCCCTTGGCACAATGGGATCTGCAGGCACAGAGCTCCAGTGTGGCTTTCTGCTTCAGAGAGCATTGAACTGTGGAGCAGTTAGCATATGGAGCTGTGGATGCACAACAGTGGTCAGCATTTTGGGGACCGAATGTATCTGTCAGCAGATTAGGATGTCATTTTTGTAAATAAGTTAAGCTCTTTTAAGCACAATCAATATTTATGAATGGGAAGTGGATTTTCATTACACTACCATACTAATTAACCCTCCTTTCTTATCACACATTCGTTATTTTTTTTTACTCTCAGTTAGTAAGCTAATGCTTTGTTTTTGAGAGGAAAACCACTTAATTTTAGTTTGCTAATTTCTGTGCATGCTCAGTTTGTGTGATTGGGAGCTCCTGTACAGGCCCCCCTTGTTGCTGTCTGACTTTTTCACTTTCAGGAGAGACCTGCATCCCCCCTCCCCGTTCAGGCAGGGTTTAGTTCATGGCACACTGGGGACATGGGGCCAGTGGGGGCTCCTTTCTTGCAGCTCCATTGTTCAGTTGAGTCCAAAGGCCTCAGTGGACCCATCCATCTGAGTAACCTGACTGCTGACTTTGCTAATTTTAGCAACCCTGTGATTAGCAATACTAATAGAACTACAAAATAAATTTTTAAAAAGTAAAACCTCGTTTTACTTAGAGATACTTATTTTTTTTTTCTGCAGCTGTTTAAAAATTAAACTTTTGATGTGTGAAGCACAAATGCAGTGCTGGTAGGCCCAAGAGTTGGGTGTAAACCCCAGCTTTCCTATTTCAGTGGGTCTGCAGAGTCCCTCAGCAAACTGACCTGCTCAGCAGGAGGGTGTGAGGGCCCTGGGGGCAGCCTACAGACCCTCTGCTGCCCGGTGTTGCTCCAGTTGGGTGGGATTTGCAGAGAGCCTGCAACAGGTAAAAGTGGCTTACCTAATCATGGTAATGGCATTTGAAGGGGAGGGTGGTATGGAATTACTTCTAAAATTAAAGGCAACACCGGAATGATGCACAAATTCTTTCAATAAAATTTAAAAAAAAAAAGAGAAAAGAAGTATTATGTTCTAATAGAAGCAGTCTGGCAATAGTAGTTGAGAGGTGGCAGACAGATGGAAGGAGGCATTTAAGGACAGGTAACTTGTTTCTGGATGTTTTGCAGCTGGTAGATGGATGCCTAATGGAGAGCTAATGTGGTCAAGACAGTGCATTAATAAAATTAATTCAATAAAACTCGGTTAAAGTCAGGCATGTACTTCTGAATGTATGTAAGCTTTAAGATTTTGAACCTTGCTGTTTAGGGGCTCACAGAGTTCTAGCATTTTGCAGCAAGTCCTGAATTAATAATGTGAGGATTTTTGCTCCTCTGTTTAATTAATCAAATAAGGTCCAACTTTCATATTACTGATTGAACTTCAGGTGATAAATGGTGACATTTTCATCAATCCTCTTAATCACAGCCTTTATTGCGCAAGTGTGAAGCAAGGGAACAAAAGCTAAACAACCCAAAGATTGATCAGCGTTTCTGTGTCTGAGAGGCATATTTCAGCAGCTGGAAATGTCAGGCACCTTGTGCAGTGTGCTGGGAGGTTGGGAGGGAAGTGGCCTCCCCAGCAGCATACACTGGTTAACATCTGTGTGATATTGCACAGAGAGCTGACACAAGTACATTGACACTGACTTCTTGCTTCTTATTGCTGCGGAAACTAGATTTAGAAGTTCCTCAGAATATTAGAAATCGTGATCATTGTGATTCCATTATATCCCCAGAAGTCTCATCATTTTGATACATTGATCTGTAATGAGCCAGTCAGCTGTAACAGAGTAATTCCAAAGGTGCCAAAAAAGGCACTCATGATCAAAATATTAACATGATTTTACTAAAGCTTGTGCTTCTCAAATACCAAACAAGTCTCTGTCCATTTGTTAGGGCTTACTGGCTTGTTTTTATTTTTTTCATGGAATATGAATGCTGCGGTAATTGTTCAAGGAGGATGTTTACTCTTCATAGTTTTAAACTGAAAGGGGGTAGGTTTAGGTTAAGTAGGAGGAAAAAAATTCTTCCCTGTGAGGGTGGGGAGGCCCTGGCACTGGGTGCCCAGAGAAGTTGCCCCATCTCTAGAAGTGCTCAAGGCCAGGCTGGATGAGTCTGGAATACCCTGGTCTAGTGAGAGGTATCCCTGCCCATGGCAGGGGGTGGGACTGGATTAATCCTTTCAACCCAAAGCATTCTATGGTTTTAAGAGTATTTTCCTGACAATTGGGCAATAATTTGGCTTGCTCAATTTAACCATCTCTCTAGGGGTCTTTCTGGTTATTTTACCACTGGAAAATGGCTTTTGAACCAGTATTTTTCTGCCACTGCCTGGGTGATGCTTTTTACAAGCAAAAAAAATTCGTGTTTCTACTTTGTAACACAAATGTCTTGAAAAACATGTTATTTCATTGAAATAACTGATAAACATTTTTGTTCTGAGATGCAGTTTGTGCACAATACCTAGAGGAGCTATGTCATACCTTGTATTTGAGACAAGAAAGCAAAAGTAGGGCAAATTTTTATAATACAGGCATAACAACATAAATGAGATTTAAAAAAAAAAAAGAAAGGCTGGGGGGAAAAAAAAACTAAGGAAATTATCAAAAAACACTGTGGGAAGCCATGGACTAGAATTTCTAATTACAAGGAAGGCAGATGATCATTGTTTGTCTGGAAAGTTGGATATGTTTTCATGACAGCTTGGCTGAGACAAAAGGAACATCCTGCTAGGTATTTCCCTTTGGTTTTATTTGTCTTCTGCAGAATTTTTTTTAAAGAATCTGAACATCAAACTTGAACAATATGGAATAATTTCAGTATAGTTACTTCCAAGGAACTCACTTGGCTAACATTTTAACATCATTGTATTAAATTGCTTTTTAATAACTCTTAGCCTAGTATTCAAAATACTGAATTCATGGCAAATTTCTAAAACCTTCTGAAAAACACAGGCTGGTCTTGCTAGGTATGAGGAACCTCCTTGCTAGTCTCAGCAGGGCAGAATTAACCTGTGCAGACATGCTTTCTCTATGTGAGCTGTCCTCAGTCACATTATCACCATCCTTTACCCTGCTGAGGCAGTGAGGGTACAGGGGACAGGAGTAGCCCTATCCCAGGAACTTTTGTGATGGTAAGTTCAGATCAGCATATTCTGAGATTTAGCTTTAATAACCAGGAGTCATTTGTAGATTTAAATTCTAGACTTCCTTGCACAGAGATCTGTTTCCTTTGAAATGTGACTCCTGCATATCTTCTTGTTGCTGTTAGACTGGTGTCTGCTGTGCGTGAGGATCATTTCTCATCAGGGAGTTGCTTTGCAGTGAGTAGCAGTCAATTCATGTGCCTCTTTTCAAGGCCAGCATACTGTAAACAAGATAGGATCTCCTAGGAGTTTTTCAGTGACCTTAGTATGATCACATTCCTGCAGTTTGAATTCTATGCACATGCATTTGGGTGAGCCCATACGGATGCTTCAGACTGCACTGCAATTTGCAGTTTGCAATCTGGACAGTTTTATATATGAGTGTTGGTTGCAAGGCTTATGAACAGTTTTAAATGTTTTCTTTCTGATCAGTTTCACATTTCCTATATCAGAGATCACACAGCAAAAATTAGTCAAGGGTTTCTTATAAAATGTTTTATGAACCTTTAATATCTATTAACAGAAATGGAGACTTCCACAGAAACATTTTATGTTAGTACAACGTTTGTTCCATATAAACCACAGTAGCTATGAGCTTATGTCCAGCTCCACTGGCAATTGGAATTGGCTGTCTATACATGGCTTTCATGGCACCATTTACAAAGAGGAGAATAAAAACTAATAAACCTGAGAAAACTAATGATTCTGATACNCACACACAGATCTGTGGGTGTGGGACCCTCACACACACACAAACACACGCACACAGACACACAGAGCTGTGAGCCATGGGACCCTCACACCCTCACGCACACACACAGAGAGCTGTGGGTGTGGGACCCTCACACACACACACGCACACACAGAGCTGTGAGCCATGGGACCCTGACTCACTCACACACACCCACCTTTGCGCAGTCAGGCCCCATTTACCCTGTGTTCAGCACCGCCCCCCACCCCGTCCAATTCTGGAATGTTTGCAACGGGTGCGAGTGGCTTTGGCTGTGCACTTTCACGTGGAGCTTTCAACATGAATGCTGAGGCTGTCTTTTGGTGGCCTGATGGTGGAATCCTGCTGTCCCTGCTGGTGTAATTCTGCCCTTTTGTCCATTGGAATTCCACCTTTTTGGCCGCTGGGGTCCTGGCGTGCTGGCTGTTGGCGCTTTGGGGAAGCAGTGTGGGCAGGGCAGCTGTCTAAAACCACCTACCACTGTCAGTTTTCTTCTTTATCTTGTACTTCGGGGTGTTTTTTCTCTTTTGAAACCAGGGGCCTTTGGTGGCCTTGCTGCTTTAAAGGCTGTCTTCGTGCAGCATAAGTTCTAAAATAGCAATCTGTGAGGCAACAACAGGAAACAATATGTTAGGAGTTTTTTTCTTGAGTTACATAGTTTTCAGTCAGAGTTGTTGGAGCCAGAGTCTGTTGGGGTGAAGGAGTGTGGCTCAGCCCCAGTGAGGGACAAACAGCCCGGTGTGGGGTGTGTTTGCATGGCTATTGCAGCTTAGTTTTGACACGTTGTCCTTGAGTTTAAAGCTGTGTGGGGATGGAGCGTTACAGTAATCCTCTGCTTATCACTTTTTCAAGTCCTGTTGAGTAGAAGCAGGACAAGAATAGGCTAAAGGTCTTTCCAAAGGTTGGAGGGAGCCGCTTGGGTTGGAGTGAGATTCCAGGAGTACTGAAAGAGGGAGTTGACTCCTGATGAGCTTTGAAAGTGGGATTGGTTTTCCTTCTGAAAAGCTGCTGCTTTAAGAGAATTCTTTGAATGCACATGGTGTGTACTTGTGTCACGTGGGAGGGCTTGGTGGTTCTATATCACATTATCTGCCTTGGGCTCTGACTTGCTTTCTTCAGTAAATTTCTTCCTTTAAACTGGGAGATGGACTTGCACTTTTCCTGGGAAGGCTTTCAGAGTGCTGGGTTTCAGATATTGCCACTGGCAGAATATTGGAAGTTGGATGACTTTTATTTTTATTTTTTCCCTTTTTTGTGGAATATTTCACTAGCGAGTAATAAGAAAACATATAAGTATGTGCTCATGCATATGTTTGAATCTTGCCTGTGCTTAATAGATGAAAAAGGCCTGGAATTTTGAGTATTAATTTGATATCTTATTGTATGTGTCATATTTTCTTCTTTATTACTGAAGTACAGGAAATGGAGGGTTGCATGTAGTTTTGAGAATGGTTTGATCCATCCTGATCCTTACTGAGTTCTACTGGTGATAGATGTTGATCAAATCTTGCTACCGCCAGACAGTAAGGGGCAGTTAATTAATCTGTTTATCAGCACTTGTGCATGCCTCATTCCTTCAAGAGCTGTGTATTCTGACAGGGAGTTGTGATTACTCCTTCTCTTGGTTGTTTTAAGGAATTGGCTAATTCTGTGCATGACTGGTGTCCTCTTGCTCCATGGGTATCTACTGTATTATTTGCCATGTTTTGAGGCTGAGCTAAGGAAAAGGAGACCGTTATGTGGTTACAGAATTGGGATACCCAGTTTATCCTTTTGAAAACCATGCTTTCTTCTGGTTTAATATACAGGATGCTTCTGGAAAGCCGCCTGTTGCTAACACTCCAGCAAATGGTGCTGAGGGAGAGGTTTCATCGACTAGTTAACCTTTAGAGCTTTCACTTGCTGTTTTGTTTAGCCTGTGGAAGGAGCTTTCTTCAAGGATCAGAGGCCACTTCATAGTTAATGCAGTAGATTAGGTCTGCTGCTGGTGCAGATGGGACATTTTTTTTGAGAGACCATTAGTGAGACACAGGTCACAATTACAGGTAGTTTCTGTTTTTTACTAGAGTCTTCAGCTGGCTTTCCAGAGCATGAATATACTACAAATACAGTATTTGTTCTTGGTTATAACCAGAGCTCAGAATCTAGAGAGGAATCCTTACCTGAATTCTTCAAATGTAACTGTGACCTAAAGCATTGAGAGAAAGCTTTATGGGGCTCTGCATCAGGCCTGACACCTTTATTGAAAAGCAAATGGTGTCTTCAATTTTACTGGGCAGGATTCTCCCTTACACGTGTGCAGTGTTTGCCTCAAAGTGTGTGTATTATCTATTTTCATTTTGGTTGAGGCACAATTCATCTAGGCAATCTCCTAGATGAACTTGTATGAGATAAGACTTGTCTGAGCACATGGAACTTGTAATAAACCAGTTGCAGTTATGCTGTTAGGTAAAAAAAAAAACAAAACAACCCCACAACAAAACTCAACAATCCAGTCCATGGGTATTTGTGTATGCTTTATTGATTATACAAGCAGAAAATTGGACATGCTTGGTAGGACACAATTGAAGTTCCATAATACTCCTCAGAGGTTCAACCATCTTAACCAGGTGGTTGGTGACACCTGGAGGGGCAGTGATAAGCCTCAGGTGTAGCAGGTCGAGCTAACTTTGTCACATCAGCAGTGGGTTTGGCAGTAAGGGAGTATTGGGTAATTCAGCTCTGCAGAAAATGGAAGGAGATGCAGAGAGGCATTATTAAGAGATGTGTGAAACAAACCAAACAGCAAGTGAAGAAGCTTTAGGTGTGTAGTCCCCTACTGTATTTAGCAGATTCAAAAGTCTTCTTGAAAGAGTGGAAGGTGAAAAGCTAAAAGAGGCAGGGAAAGCAGCATAATATATGGTAAATGTATGTTTGAGTAGAGTTTGTAACTCCTTCCCCTCAAAAGTGAAAACTAATAAAAAGTAAGAGTGTAATTTCTGACCTAGGGTATAACTACTTGACTTGATCTGGAAAGAAATTAAACTTTATGGTAGAAAATGGATTGGAAAACAAGCAACATTGTGATATTCATTGCCCACCGGAGGTAGGTTTTTAGTCCACAGGAATGTGTTTTTTCACTATAAACAAATACTGTAGTCTATGTAAGTTTTATTAAGCCCATAAAAATGCACATAGTAATCATAAATGCATATAAAAATGCAGCAATGACTGGAAGACATACATACATCACTGTAGTCTTTTCCTTGAAAAAGTATAGAGTCATTATTTAATGTTGACCTTTGTAGTTTTTTCATGGCTCTTTTTTGTATGAACGGTCATTTTCCTCAAAAGACTTCTTAAGGCTTCATGAATAAAGCTACTGATAGAAAGTGAGAACGCATAAAAACCTGGAGAAGGTATTTCTGAATACCATAAAATTAGCAGCAGAAAATACATGAGTATATTTTTTTCATTTATGGCTTGAAGAGAGCAGGCTAACAGTTTAAATCAGCTTACACAGAGTATATAATTTATATTGAAAGCCATATTGACTGCTGTAATGCTGGAATTCAAATGTTATTCCTCAGCTGAGTATTCAGTTGCTGTGCTACAAATGAAATATTGTCTGAACTGTGATTATTCAGGATTAACCTCTACCTCAGTGGAGTACTGGGCTGGTTTTGTGTCCATTTCTGCACTGTCCTCCTCGGGCCTTTTTAAGTCCCTGCCAGTGCCAGGGAGAATTCATGTACATGTTGAAGTGATACTGTATCTGGTTAGTGTTCCTTAGAGGTGTGTATAAGAAATACCTTTGCTTGGTTCTGTGAAAAACCAGTAGGTTTTTGTTCTGATATTTACTGTGTTTTTAAAAAGAGGCAAAATTATAGGGTCAGTACTTTAAACTTCCTAAAGACTGTGTTTGAAATCTTGTGACACACAGTTTGTTCTTTGTGAAATTTGAGGCATGCCAGTTTTTATTTTAGTAGCACTTTCCCAGTGTGGTACTGAGAATTTCTGTAGGGTTATCAGTGGGAGGGGTTGAGTTGCCAGAGTATTCTTCGCACTAGGCTAAAAAAATCTCCAAAGAACAGACTTCAGGCTTACCCTGCAGTGTAGTGAAGGACCTGGGTAACTTGGGGCCAGGCAGAGTTTTGGAAAGTCTTCCTCAGTGAAATGGTTTCCTGACAGGAGGCATTTAATACGAAGAACAGGAAATCTTTACCCAGAAGAGGAAACAGAAGCTTTCATGGAATTAATGACTTAGTTATCTTTAGTGATTTACAGTGTTAGTGTGTTGGGACTTTGGGTAAAATAATGAAAAGAAACTAAGCTTCTATTGGTGGAGCAAAAGGGATCACATCTAGGGACCATGCTGCTTAATTTTGTACAATTTATAGAAGCAGAATTTAGCTAGCTAGCAGACAATCTGTTCCTGAGCAAATACTTATTTTTGGGGATTAATGGAGTGAATTTGACTGAAAAAAAATCCTTGGGAGTACATTTAATTCTTGCTGTGCAGTGTGGACAATAGATCAGCAAAGCTGTTCTCAACTGCGAATGAAACAGGTGGTGAGGCAATGCAGCCACTATGTACTCCTCTACTACTTAAAAATCTTACTTTTGCATTTGACTTTGCATTTTGTTCTCATCCTGAAGTTAACTCTGAACCAGGATTCATTCCTAAACCACTGTATTGCATCCTTAAGTCATGGCTGGAATGTCTCTCCCAAGGATTCCTCTTCCTTTCCAGCAGAATCAACAAAGACCTGTCACAGGGAAGAGGCAAGTCTCACTTTGCCTGTGAACTTCCACTTGCCCCGAGGGTCTTAAGGGGTTGGGAACGGGTCCCTTTTGTCTACAGAAAGGATACTGGGTTGTGTCTGTTACTTCCAGCAATAGATGGTTTCAGGAAGTTGGCTGTTGAGAATTACCACACCTTTCTGGAAATCCACGGCAAGGAATTAGTGGCTCTCCAAGGTGTTTTGCCTGTGTGTGTTTTTCTGGTTTGTGCTAATACCCAGTGGAAAGCCTTAGGAAATCTGAGGTTGAATGAAGCTTGAAGCTTTCAGAGAATGACTTAAAGCCTTCATCCTCTGCTTGGGGATGGAACATAAAGGGATCCACAGTGTGATTGCACTTGTGTGAGCATAGGCAAGGGAAAAAGCCACCTCAAGGAGGTCTGGACAACAGAGTGAACTTGTTCTTGTATGATGTATCTCTCACGGCCTCTAAGTCCATCTTTCTTTGCCTTTCGGTTGTTTGGTAAAGAGTAGGAACTGAAAAAAACTGGACACACATTTCCAGTTGTGCTCTCTCCTAGATACACTAGTCCCATGTAATATATAAATCAAGGAGAGGAATATGATTTGTTAAATTATTTTTTTAACCGAATATATCTGTTATACACAAATCTTACTCTTCAGCAATTTTTAGCCTGAAAAATTGTTGGGTCACCATATGCTAAAGAGAGGAGCCCCCTCCCCAATACAGTAAGGTAAACCCACATCCAATAGTAAAAACACCAGTTAAAGTGCTTGTAAGATGCTTGTTTAATAACTGCAGGAATAAAAGAAATGTGCGTTGGCATATCTTCTGTGTGCTGGTAATGGGCATTAAAAAAAATACATTCTTTGGTGCCTTCCCAATCTAAAAATCCATCAGGTTAATGAAATATTTTATCTACTGCCAGTGCTGCACTTACATGCTCAGTTCAAAGTCTTCCTTTCCCACTGCACCTTAATTAGTGTATTAATTGATGTTGCTAAACCTCATCAAGGATGGTTTGTTCTCCGTTTGTTATGTTTTCAAGGAAAAGCTGTGTAACTGCTTTCTTAGTATCTTGAAAATGCTTGGAGAAAATGATCATGATTTTTTTTTTGGTAGAGTTCTGATTTCAATCAGACCAGCCTACAGGAAAGCTTTTTCTTTGTCCTGACAAACTTTGCTCTTCAGAAGGACAATTATTTTCTGACTGAGATGAATCTTGGGTTTTCATTTTGCGATTTTTTTTGTTTTTGAAGTTGCAGTGTTCTTGGGTTTGAAGTCCCTCTAAAGGAAGCTAGTTTCTTCCAGAGAATACAAAAGAAATGTAATGTATTTGTGTAGTTTATGCTGCTTAGGGGAGAGGCTGTGGGGAAATGAAGACTTCTCAGATTGCAAAAATCTTTCAAGTTGTGTGTGATACTGATGACAGTAAGGTCTTACCTGAGATAGGGCTTGATTTTTTTTCTTATGGACTGTAGACATTTACTATTTCAGAAACAGCTTGTCCTCCTTATTAGCAATATTATAGCTGCAAAAGAGGCTTCAGATTCTCACGTGCCCTTCTTCCTGCTTGGAGAAATTACACACAGGAGTTTGCCTCTTTCCATGTGATTTATTTGAATTATTGTGTTTTGGATTTGTATTGAGATCTCTTCAGGAGCTGGTGAGTGAACCACCAACAGTGAGTGTGCTGATGGCTGAGACTGCCAGGGATCTGGATTGTCTTTGGGTGGAATAGCTGTGAGCCTCGTTACCTACTCCTGGGACTGAGACCCCTTTTACTTATGCCTAAGGTGCATGTGGACAAGTGCTGCTTCAATGCCAGAAGAAGAAAATTCTGCCCATTTTCTCATGGAAACAGAAGTCTTATTAACATTGATCAAAATGCAAGGCAAAGGTCTAAATTTGCTGCTGGCATAGCACTGTAGTATGAACTCCAAATACACATCCAAAATATAAGATGTATTTATCCCAAAGTAGCCAACACTACTCTGTTTAACTTAATAGGTTTTTTTAAGACACCTAATGTAAATAATACAAATCTCTGTTTGCTGTTGTAAATGGCCTGATGTAAATTCCTAGCGCTTATACCCTTGGTTTGCTGCTTGTACTCTGAGAATATTATTCTGAATTGGGCCATCACCAAGGAATACTTAGAGCTGAAGAATCAGGAGGGGAAACATAAGATCAGAAAGTTGTTCCTCTTTATATTAAAAAACCCCTTATTCCTGTTGACTTTAAATAAAAAGGAATACTTGTGGGTTAAGAGCTCCTTCCCAACCTGAGCATGATTTGTCAGAGAAGAGCCACACTTTTTTACCCTTCCAATCTGCCACATGATCTGGTACAACACACGCACAGTTTATCCCCAGATGCTGAACTGTTACATTGAGCCATTGGCACAAATTGTTTTCAAGTTCATTCTCATATTTTGAACAGGGGGTTGGAGTATGTGATCTATGGAAACCTGTTTCATCCTAATTTATTATTCTGTGACTGTGACACAAAGACTGCATTTGTACTGAAATGCTGGAGCCAGTGTAACTAGGAAACAGGATAAAAAGTTGCTGTAAACCTTCTATGTCTGCTTTGCTCATCAGGACAGGGACAAAACTGCTTAGAGCAGTGCCTCACTGATGGACAGGAGCTCTGTATCACACACGTTTGTAGTGGATTCCAAGAAATGAAAGTAAAGTTTTTCTGAAAACTGCCAAATGAATTTGAAAAATTAAGGTCAAGAGGAAAAAAAAAAAAGCTGCTGAGGGTTTTTGTTCTGGTGGAATGGCTGGCATTGCCTTTTTATTTTACCTTTGAAATGTTACTGCTTTAGGCATAGAAGAGTTCTTTGAATCAATAATGTTTGCATTGAGTCTTGTAGAGTGCTTCATTTTACACAGGTGGTGTAGGAATGAAGTGTGTGTGAACACAGATTTAAATTAAGGATACACAAACACCTTGGCGACTGGGGCAAAGGAATTAAAATACTGAACCCAATATGAAATAATTGTTGGGACCAGTAGTGAAAACTCCTGACCTTCAATCTAAAGAAAAACAATTGTTTTGGGGTTTTTTTGGGTGTGATTTTTTTTTTAATTTTTTTTTGAGGGGAGGGAATAACATCTTTTAGGGTTGTATTGTGATGATATAAAGTCATCTGTGGGTAATTTAAGCTGAAGAGTCAGGAAGGAAAGAATATAAGCAAACCCATTTTTTTCAGATACTGCATTTAAAAACCAACCCATGGCAGTTTACTTAAAAGAGAATACAGCGTCAATGCATTGGTGAAAACTGGATTTCTTCAGTCTTAACCGTTGTTTTTTTATGTGGAAAAGATAATACATCACATGGGTAGGGAACCAGTGAACTGCATGGGAATACCTGGGAAGGTTATATGAAGTATTTTTGTGTAGGCACAGGTGTATATGGAAGGCCCTGCATTCTAAATCTCCTCCATTTCAGAAAGTGCTTCTTAATCTCTTCTGAATTTTCAGTAGGGAGAGCAATTAATTTATCTATGCACTGACTAATGTCTTGTAATTGCTTATATCAATTAAGTAAGAATAATAAAAGCCTTTGGTAGTAGATCATCATTGAACTACTAGTGGCGTCCTAAAATGTTGGTGAAGGAAGATTTGCTGCTCTTTCACAGCAGCTGAACTGTGTAAGTTGTATGAATTTTGGGTAGCTCCACAATAACTGTGGCTGTGTTCATATTTGCAGCACTGCAGAGGTCTGGTTCTTAGGCAGTTTTGGTCTGCATTAGCATTGGAGTGGTTGTAGGCAGCACAGCAACTTCAGGGAAGGCTGTGGTGGTTAACAAGTGTGGAGTAGTTTACAGAAGGACTTGACATTATTACAGGAGGATCTGCTGGATCCCAGTATCCCAGCCTCTCTTGTACCTTTGTCAAACCTCTCTCTTTCAGCCTGTTGATACTCAGTTGCAGTGGAACGCTCTTTCCTTCATCCACTTAAACCTGTGGATCATTGTGGGAGAGATTTTTACTTTAAAGGAAACTGTATCTCTATGGTGTACTTCATAATACAAGATCGATTTGTTCTTTCACAGGTTTCAAGTTTCCATATATGTTGTCACTGTTGATTGCACTGTATATGGTATATGATATGATCATTTCAGTTGACAACCATACCACTAATTAAAAGAATGATCTGTGAATGGCTCAGGCCAGAAATTACTTTGTGTTTAATTACAAGTCAAAATAAATGTTATTTGAGCTTTAGAGTCTTAAAAGTAAGTTTAAAAGAACAGTGTAAAAGCTGGTTATGGTTTGAAGGGCTCTGAAAAATTAAGGGGCAAGATCACCAGCAATCTGCTGAAACCTTAGACTCTTTGAAATTTCCTCCTATTTCCTAAACACCACTCTGTGGCTGTTATCCACTGAGCCTAAATTGGGTGAGGTCATAAGATTTCTCATCACTATCACCTCTTTCCACAGCTCTTTTTCCCTTCTGCAGTGTTTGCTTGTTCAAGACTATTGTCTGACAAAATAATTCTCCCTCAAAATGAAGGCTTTCTGGCAGAGTTGTTTTTTGCCAAGTTTGAAGTCTGAGCAGGAATACTTGCTTACAAGGCTGTTTGCTGATTTGTTTATTTATTTTATTTAAGGTTGCTGTTTGCTGATTTGTTTATTTATTTTATTTAAGGTTGCCAATCTTGCTTGTTCGTTGTCAACAAATGAAGATGGAACGAAAATTGTCCAAATGGCAGCTAATCACATTGAGACTTTATGCCCACAGGTAGGACTTGTTCCCTTCATTGCCCCTGCAGTGCTCTCACCATACACTGTGGTGGTGTCACAAAATGCAGATGTTTAGTTGTGTTCCTTTAGTCTGAGTTCACATTCCATTTACACAGCTCAGTGGAGCAAATGGAGACCAAATGATAAATGCAAATACTTAGGTAATCTGTTAATTTTCTCTGTGGTTAACAAAGAAATGGTTAATAGTCTGTATTGGTTGGGAGTTCTAAAAGGCTATAAAAACTGCAAATGTAAAAATACGCTGCTCTGTTTCTGAAATCACACCTGTTTAAATGAACATTGTAATGTGAAAAAATTGGGAATAATTTACTCTTAAAAAGCAGTACCTATTTTGACCTTTAACTTGAATGACTCACCACTTGATTTGGTTTTTGTGTAAGTGAACAATAAAGTATGAATTCTTCTGATTATCACCAATTTAAAAGCTTGAACTTTCATCTTAAGGAAATAAATTGAAAAAAAGCACAGCTACGCTTTTTCTAAGATATTAAGTACCAAAAATGTGTTCACTTTGTCATGTTCAGAGTTACAGAGATACAAAAACTTCTGCAGTTAGATCTTTTAGAGCAGAGATTTTACTGATTCCTGTTGCAGCCTTGAGGCTGCATAATTTCAAGATCATTAGTTCTTTGAAGAACACTGTAGTTTACATAGTGGCATAAGTATTCTTACCCTTTTGTGGTAATGCAGTTGAAATAAAAGATGGAGAGCAAATATTAATACGTTGACTAGCAAGCTTGCAGGGTCCATTTTATGCCTGTTGAATAAATGCAAGTCTTGGAGAAAGAAATTTCTGTCAAAGAAGTGTGATGTTCTGAAAATGTCACAAATGAATGTTTTCTCTTGAATAATTCAGTTTCAATGTCTGTTTTTAAAACTGGAAGAGTTCTGTGTTTCACATCAAACTCCTATGTGATTTAATGTTACTGGATTTGTAAGAAGGCTTCTAACAGCTTCTTTGTTTCTCCAGGGGTCGGGTGCACTTTTAAAATGGATGATTATGCCTCTAGATGCAGTTTTTTAATTGAAATTGAAACCTCCATATCTGATACCAGAAACTCCTAAAATCTAATTTTGACTAAAATATTGATTTTTCTTCACAGTCATTTAAGTTTCTAGGCTTTTAATTTCCTATAGCAAAATGAAAGTTTCTTGGGTTTATTTTTTTCCTCTTTGTTTAACTTCAAGGTAAACTGAGGTAAATTAGTTGATGATTATAGATCTGACTAAAAAGATAATGTGGAATGCACATAAGATTATATTACTACTGATGATGTGCTCATTGTGCAGGGTTTGCCACTTTCTTAGATAAGGACTGTGCCCTATGGAAGCAATTTGGATTTTACCTAAGTAAGAAATAACAGATTAAGGCTCCTGCATTTTTTCAGTACATCAGATTATGCCATATAATTTAAAAACACTCCACAGGGAAAAGAATTATCTCTTAAGTTCCCTGTGAGATATCAGTTACAGTTCAGAATGGGGAAATTCACATGCAGAGCTCCCCACTGCTCTCAAATCTTCAGAGTGAAAAGAAGGGTATTTTATGTGCTTTGCCAAATATTTCATGGAGGGAAGCATGGTATGGATTAAAATCTGGTATAGCAGAAATAAAATAGAGCCTTCCTACCCCAAATACTCCAAAAAAGTACTAACCAAAAAATCCCCTTAGTACTTACAGAAAGCACCTTGGAGTCTTGGGAGTTTTGCAGATTTGACAGCAAATTGTCTTGTAGAGCACAGAGGAAAAGACAGCTACAGAATTGGCAAACACTGGAGGAAAGCATTTTGGCTGTTGTTACATTAATCACACGCTGCTGTAGGTAAAATGTAGAGGGTTGGTTCTGAACCCTCTTTTTTTCTCTAGTGAAATTATGATCAAATATTTTGACTGTTCAACAAATGAAGTAAGCTGGGCATTTATATTAGAGCCAGTGCAAAACACATAAGAATGCTAGAATGTTATGAATGTTTCATGAGAAATTAATTTAGTGTTAAATCAGTAATAATAGAATAAGCAAATGAAGAGTTGGTTCTGTATGATTTGATGAATAATTATTTCTGTTCATGTTTCTGTTCAGTTTTGGTTGGGAGAATTGGGTGTAGTCAGGTAATATCTCCAGTGCCACTTGTATTGGGAATCCATGTTACTGTCCTGGTATGCCTGCAAAATCTTGACTTCAAATGAGTGCATGGCAAAGAAAGAGCAGGGAAAGAACCAACAGAACCAAACAAACTTTTGTTTTGAAAAGCAAGGCTATAAACCTGTAGAACTGTTTTGCTTATACCCGTTTTGGGTTTGTTCCCCTTGTGCTTCCATTCAGTGGTGTGTTTGGGGAAGGCTCTGGATGCTCTAACAGTCCTCTGGAATACCTGGTAGATGGTAAACCTTTCAAAATCCACAGGGAGAATTATCCTGTGGGAAACCAGAGATTAGCAGATGAGAATCTGGTTTCTCTATCTAAATTCTTCATGGGTTTTTACATTTTTATCATCTAATCAGCTTTCAAATCCTAAGCTGCTGCTTTTGGGAAGGATGACCTTGAGCCTAAAGCTGGGACAGTTGTGTCAAAGTGGAGACCAGAGGTGGGTGGTCTTAAAAGCAACAACTAAGATCATCTTCAGGGTTTCAGAGGGCTCTGCCTAGTGCCTTTTTGTTAGCATAAAGATCGCTGGAGAGTTCTAAGGAGCAGGGGATTTGGGTATTTTAGAAGAACTGTATCTGAAATAGTGAATTTTAGGCTCACTTCCTTTGAAAAAGAGCTCTCACTGGAGCTGGCTGCTGGTGACCAGAGCAGTACAGGGTATTTACCAGAACATCATGAAAGGAAGGAAAATGCAAGAAAAATACACAGATGTCCATGGTTTAGCTTAATATTCACATGGTGATAAAAAAAGTTTTGAAAGTCATGTGATCCCATGAAATATTTTACCAGATATTTTAAAGAAGAGGTGTAAGCACTGATGTAAGTAGAACCTTGGATCTTAGTATTTTGGTGAGCTGTGTTTTTCTCTGAACTATTGAGAGATAGATAGAAACCATCTGGTTATAAACTGAGGTGAAAAGCAATTCTGCGTAACTAAGGAAAAGTGTGTAACACATAGCACATTTGTGAAGGATTTGGCTGTGATTTTGAATGCCATCTTTTCTTGCTGCCTAGAACTTAATATGCTGCTGGTAGTTTTTAGTAGTGCCTGGTATGTGATAAACCAGTAAATATAGAAGGTGATTTTTTGGCTATGGTGGTTTTGTAAATAAATCACTGTGGTAGTTCAGGTAACATGGAGAGAGGTATTGGGGTAGGCAAGATGCTGGGAGCTGATCAGTGGGAATATATTTATACACATCATGTTTACAGGCCACTGAAATACTGATCTGACAGCTGTCTTGAACATCTTGTATTTGGTTTGTCCAGCATAATTCATCTGTTTCTTCAATGCCAAGATGACAGTCTGGAACTGACTGCTGTATTATAGAGCTGTTTCTCTATTGACACTCTGCAGTGCAGTGAGGAGAAGGGCAAAAACCACCAGGCCTTACAAGAAACCAGCCTCTGCAGCCTTCCTTTCCTTGAGTCTTAATAATTTCAGCACTCTTGTAGTGATGCTTTCTTTCCTGTCTTGCTAGCAGAGAGTATTGAGCCCTTCTGTGTTCATCAGTAAATTCAGAAATACCACAGAACCAAGAGTTGAGGGGTTTTTTGGAGAGTGCATGTGTGTGTGTCTGCAGAAGGGATCCAGGCAAAGCATCTCCATTCCAGTCCAGCAGCCACTTGCATTCTCTGCTCTTCCAAGTACAGTGATGACCTCCAGTTTGGTGCAGTGTCATGGAAGCATTCAGCAGCCCAACAGTGACAGCACTGTGCCCCACACACAAAAATCCAGCTTAAGCTCTACGTCCCAAGCAGGGCTTGTGTGTGCTCTCTGCTTGCTTTCTTAGAAAATGATTGTGGCTTTGTTATGCTTTACAAATTTTGATCGAACTTTCATGTGAATGTCCTATAATTTTTTTTCTCAAAATTAAACATTGTATTTGTGTTTTTCTGTTATGAATATGAATGGAGGAATTTAGCTCTTCCTTTGAGCTATGTGTGGATTTGCACTTAAATTGTCTAGCCCTTTTTTGTTGATACAGACAAATGGATATTATTTCCTTCTGTATAATTTTCTAGGTAGTAGGTAATAGCAAACATGAAAATTCTTGTTCAAAAAAATAAGACTTGATAGTTAATCAGTGGGCAGGATCTTTTGATGTGTTGCATTTTCAGGTATTGGAGTTTAAGTATGTATTTGATGATGCTGTGGATTTTTGAAGCTAGCAATTTGCATTTCCTATATATTTATTCTTTCATGAGAGAAAATTGATCATCCATTTTGTTATTTGCTCTGGCTTGTTAGATAGTGGGGGACACTGAAGAATATTTTTATTTTAGCCTCATAAAAACTCTTCACCAACATTACTTTAATAACCACACTTTCATCTTCTTGCTTGAACTATCTGTGTGGCATCTCCTTTTATCTGTATTAATACTATTTTCTTCAAATACAGGGCAGAAGTAATGGGGGAGAACACAGCAAATCAGTGAGTTCTCTACCATCTGCTTTAAATGACAGAAAACAGATGTTAGTATCCAACATTATCGGACTTCTTCTTAGGTATCATTTCCAGCCTTTCAGCGGAGAGTTTAATAGAAAGTATGCATTGTGCCTTAGTAATACTATTTCTGAAAGTATTGCTCTGGTGAAGTGATGGTTTTCATGTAGGTTTTCACCATGTTGTGAAGTTCACACACAGTGCTGCTGAGGGTGAGGATTTTGTCGTGGGCCTTGATATCTACAGTAGACTTGTTGAGTATTCCTGTGTTCAGCTCCTTCATGTACATCCTGGTTCCACAGCCAGTTGGTCTGGTTTACAGCACCAGTGCTGCTGGACGCTTCCCTCCCCCCCTGCTCCCAAACCCTCCTTTCTGCCCCTTCCCTCATGAAGTGGCAGTCACATGGAAGTCACTGCACTCAGCAGTCTGGATCAGGAAACTGCTGTGAATGCAGCTGGGAAGCAGGAAGGTGAAGTTTTCCTTCAGGACAGCTGTGCCGTGTACTTTGCTGTGTGGGTGCCTGAACAGGCTTTCCTGGCTCAAGGGAAGGGAGTGAGGGCAGTCTGGAGGAGGAGCAGCGGCTGCTTTTGGTGGCACTGGAGACTCATTGAGTGATGCCAGCCTGAGCTGGCAGTGGCACAGCTTTGGTGACAGAAGGCAGAGTCCAGGGTTGGTGGAGAGCTGTTGTTACCAGGAGATAGTGCGTGGAAGGAGTTGTGAGTCTGGTCCTCAGTTGACACAATGATGTGTGGCCCTGTTTGGATGGGTGGTGCTCTGTACCATCAGAGCAGTGCAGTGTTGATGTGAAGGGCAAGCTGCACTAGAGGGGTGTGTACAAAATCACCTGTCTGGCTATATGACAAGTGGTACAAGGAAAAAACCTTTCTTATATCCCCTAGCATAATGTACTGACACTAGTATCTGCAGGATATTATCTCGCTCAATTTATGGAAATTGAGGTTTGTAGTTTTCAAAAGCTCGCAGCAAGCTTATTGGGATACTATGAATCCGAAAGCTGTGGAACACCAGAATGTGTTGGAAGGCACAGTACTTTATGCTTCTGTACAAATAGACTTAGATGTTTGCTTTGGCTTGAACTTCTCTAATAAACAGTTTGAAGAGGGGGAACCTCCCCCCACTGTTACTCTTAGGTTCCCCTGAAAGTCCCATGCTGGCTGTGATTGCTTGGCTCTTTTATGGTAGTACTTGGAGAGAGAATAATTAACTACAAAATACCTTGAGGTTTTCAATCTTAACTTTCATTTTCCAGCATCTGTTGTGTTAGAATAGAATCCTCAACGAATTCTCACTTTGTAATATTAAACAAAAATACAAACCCTGAGTAGGCTCAACTTCTGCAGCAATACAGCAGCTGTCCTGTGTTATCCTCTTCTTGCCTCACCTTCAGTCAGTGGACAAAAGACATGAGACTGAGATTTTTAAAGCTGCTGGAGGGCATTTACTATACATTCATTTGCACAAAGCGCTATGAATGTTTTATAAACAAATTGTTTTTCTTTTTGCCTTTAAAACTTGAAAGTATTTCTCCTAGAAGGGTATTTCTTTTTTCATCTTGTCAAGTTCATCCTTTTTTCTGAATTTCTAAGTTACTTTGAGATGCTACATTTTGTTGGTGACGGTCCTACAGCAAAATGCCAGAAAGGGAAAGAATGGCGATAAGGTATCATTACTAAAGACTTCTTGTGGTAAAAAAACCTACTGAGTCTGGGGAGTGAGAAGCCAGGTAGGAAAGCTTAGAGTAATATAAGACAGCAAAATAATACCGCTGTTAAGAGATGGAGTTTTTACATGGTTTTCGGAAGAGGGGAATGGACAGCAATGAAGAGCCAAAAATGTAAATAGCTGTAGCATGCAGTAATAGAGAGGTGTAAATAGCATAAGCTGACAAGGGAATTCATTGTTCTTGTTGAAGCAAGGAGTTAAAATCACTGGTCCTTGGAACCAGCTGACATGGTTTAGTTCTGGGGCCTTGTGCATCTCTGTTATCAGCTTTATCGCTAACCTGGAGATGTTTTCCAGCTGGAATATTGGCAGTGTGATGGGGATTCTTGTGCATGCTCAGCACCCTGCCTTCACCTGGGGATGTAGATGAGGGACAGAGGGAAGCACTTCGTCTGGCACGCACTTAGGGAAGTGGATGAAGTACACATGAGTCTGGTGTAGCTGCATCGATGACAGGATGAGCTGCATGGTCCACGTCCTTGTGTGCGCCTCTGTGTCCTATGAGCTGCAGAACAAGCTTTCTGGAGGTTTCTACTGCCTACTCCATGAGCTTGGAAAGCAAAGGCACAACAATTTCTTTTTGTTCCCTGCACACTATTCCCTTGCTCTTTGTGCAGGGTCAGACTTGAGCGATTTGGGGAAACTCTGGCACAGCTCTGAGGGAGGATATTAAAAGAATCATGTGGATGGAGTCCTGAAGAGCTGGCTCTGGGTGGTCCTGCCTGGGCAGGGAGTTGGACCAGACTGACTCCAGCAGTCCCTTCCAGCCCCTACCATTCCATCAATCTGTGGAGTATCTGACCTGGATGGGGGTGAAAGGGCACATCTTACAAATGTTGGTTGATTCATGTCTCTGAGCTTCCAGGGGTTTAAAAAGAGCTTTTAAGTGGTTTTATAGCAGTAGAATCAAATTCAAGGCAATGGATGACTACCCTTCTTGTGTTGTCATGATTTTTGAGTGCAAGCTACAATGCTATAATGCAATTAAATATGGCAGAGAGGTAACGAGGTCTGCAAGGGGATTTTCCGTGTTCCATTTTGCATTCATATTTGCAAAAATACCTAGCAATTTGACTGCTTGCTTTACTAAATTCCTAATTAAAAGTAATTAGGAAATGTTACAGCAGCTTTGAAACTAACAGTAAAGGTAGCAAGTACAGCAGCAATTTGTTTCCTTCCTGTATCTCTTAGATGATTGTGCATTATTGTTGACATGGAGGCAGAGCCTTAATTTGCTATTTTGAGTTAGAAAAGCTTTGTTTTACATCACAAAGCTTCTGCTAGTATTGCAAACAGAGTAATTTCAGGTGGTGTTTACTGAGCTTATTTCCCCCCACAGTGTATCTTTACGTGATGAATTGATGGGAATTAAATTCCAGTTTTCAGATAAGGTCATGCCATTGTGTGTATCATGGGATTGTAGTACTTTAAAAACTATTCTTAGGATTTTGTAGGCTACACAGGCAACTTGATGTGTACTTGTAGATCATTTTGGTTTTGTTAAGCGCTCTGTGAAAACCTTGGATGCTGTCGGTTTTCATGTTTTATTTCCCACACGTGCTGATGTTGGCATCCTAACAGGAAAAGATGCAGACCATATGCTTGGCTAGGATGCCATAACCTTACTCTGGATTTTAGCTGTCCCCTTCAGTAACTTCCTCGAATATTGAACTGTTATCCCATGTAGCTTCTGATAGGCAGGAATTGAAATGAGAGCTGGCTAACAGGATGATGGTTGTTGTCCTGCACAGGAGCATTTGCTCTGACTGCCCTCTGACAATAAGAGGGTGTACTATAGAGAGTGTTCTGACCACATGGCTACAAGAACATCAGAACAAGCACCCCTGACTTTGTCTATAAAACCAGTGATGGAGCCCTGTTTTCCTGCGGTTGGCTGAATGTGTACCCGACCATAGGAATTCCTTGTTTTCCTTTGCTTGCATGCATGGCTTCATGCGTGATACTTAGTTACTGGCTGAGGTTAAACCACAAGTACTGAATGCTCTTACTTAACCCAAGCAAGCTCTTTCCATTGCTGATCCTGCTGTAAGTGAAGACAAACACATCACCTGAGTGTTGTTCTAATCCTGCTGGAGGAAGAATCTGGTCTGCATGGGCTGTTGGCTTATTTGTCTGTTCACAGTTGTGTTGAACTGGGAGAAAGGAGCAGCCCAGGCAGCTCGGGGTAGGCTGCAGCAAGGAAAGCCTTAGCAAGATCCTTGAAGCCTGCAGGGGGGGCCAGGAGCGTGGAGTGAGGCCTGGGGAGGACAGCAAAAACCTCCAGGACCAGAAAGGGCCTGATAGTGTTTGCTGCTGCTTAGATCTTTGACTGTGGCAGAAACAGGTGAAAAATTGGAATTTGTCTGACTGTGTGAGTGACATGAAATATACGTGAGGATGCCTGTGAGTTCCACTTTTCACCAGACTATTTCTACCTGTTCTTTCCAGAGGCGCGTTATGGATTTTCAACCTCCATGTCCCTGTCTCTGTGTAACTTTTCTAAAGCTTTCCGCTCTCTGTCTGTTCGGTAACTTGTTTTTGTGTGAGGTTGAAAGCTCACTGCTGTCTTCAGTTCTTCGTTTCTTCAGCTCAGACCATACCATAGCTTATAGATATTACAGGAAATGAAGGGCATTGGCATTTAGATAATTACTAAATTATTAGTTTTGTTTGTAATGGTGATGGTTTTGTTAGAAATTCCAAGAGGGAATGAGGAACTAATTAATACTAATTTAGTAGGTAGTTTGTATTTTCTTGCTGCTGTTTTGGTTGGGATTTTGTATAATATACTTAAAAATGTACATGAAGCAATAGTTGTGTCATACATGTTGAACTTTAATGATGTCCTTCCCCCAGTTTATAAATGTAATATGTGTGTTCATCTTACCAAATACTCAAGGACTGTAACTGTAGTGTAGTTATACTGCAATTGTTCCAGTTCCATTACAGTTTTATTTCCTCTCTCTAAAGTTTGGTACAGGAATGAATAGTCTATAAGGACCTTTCTGTTCTATATGCATTACATTATAAATTGGACTAAAGATTTACTTGCACGTAAAGTCCAATAAACAGAAGGTTAATGACATAAGCTTCAGTTTTATATTGTAATTTTAGAATGCAACTAATTTGATTGATAATTATGGGTGCTGTAATTAGACATAGGGGCTTTTTATGTTGAACACCTTTTGAGATAAAGTCCTTAGACTATATAATTCCCTGGAGAGTTTTCTTTATGCCTGCCTGTGCTGGGAAGCTGTACCATAGCTGCGGGAGGGTGATGTGTGCTGGTGGCTGCATGGCTTGTCCCAGTTTGATCAGCAAACCCAGCTATCCCCTGTGGGAAGAAGTTTTATCCCAGTGTAGTTGGTACTGCTGCTGTGCTGTGATAGAGCATTTACACAGCCTAGAGAAAATGTAGAAAAAGTTTACATCTCTGAAAAGCTTTGCTGCATTGAGAGACTTCGTGAAGGAACAGAAAGGTAAATATGTTTATAGTGAACTGCAGGTAGCTGAGCTCCAGGTCTGAACGGAGCACTGTTGAAGATATGACTTCCACTATTTTATACTCAGAACCATTACAAGCAGAACTCAGAATATTTTAATTTCCTCTTCCATGTATCAGTAAGTCTTGAGGATTATTTTAACCTTCCGTTTTAAGAATATGCTTATCATGAAATCAGAATTTTTTGAAAATGCATTGCTCCAGGCTTGATAAACTTGGGTAAAATGTTCTGTGGCTTTCTGAGCAGAATCTAATTGCCTCCATGTATACAAACTGTGGCTACAAGAAAGTAATTGTTAGGTAGAGCATTCAAACAGTAGCTAAAATGATTTAAAGTAATTGCCCAGTGTTCTGACTTGCTGGATCCTAGATAATGGGTATATAGCTCCTACAAAAAATACAGTTGGAGAAGCACTGGTTTTTTGGTTGAGTCAAAAAAGGCACTTTCAGTTCTTGAAATAAACTAGGGAATTTGTGCAATCCACCCCCATACCTTTGAGTATCTTATCCAAAACATTCCCTGGGTCACTTACAAACACTGTATTCAAAAAGGCAGAAACAGAAATGTTTATTTTCCTTACTTGAGATTCAGTAGTGCAAAATAAAAGAGCAAAAGTAACTGAAATTATGGTTCCATTCAAATCAGACACCTGACATCTGACCTGCAAAAAAGGCCCAGCATATTTTGGGATTTGCTGTTTTCTACACTTGTCAGGTCAAGTGAGTAAGTTCTGGAAGGAAAGTGCTGTTGGATGCATTTAAGAGTCAGTCTAAGTGTTCTGTTCTGTATTCTGTTGCCTGTCTTCAAAAAATAGAGTGACTATCCACCCATATGTAAATACTGAATATTTAATTGCATTGTCAGTTCTTTTGTGACAACTAAACTAATGGAAATGATTGTTTTGTTAAAGATAACTTTGTGTGCCTTTTCTGTAGAAGGGTTCCAAATTCATTCAGAAATGTGTGTGTAGTCCCTATGTAGAGCCAAAACAGATGTGTAGAGGGGTAGGAGGAGCTTGAGAGGATTGCTTAGTGTGTGTGGGTTTGGTTTTCCTCCTGATGAATGCATCATGCCTCTCAGTAGGGCTAGACTATGTTGGAAGGTTTGCTTTTGAGTGAAATTACACAATTTGTTTTAATAAAATACAAAAAACTTATCCCGGTGTAATGATAACGTATTTCTGTGAATCACTGGCAGCCACTGCCCAGACACCAGGAGCAAAGCCATGCAGAATTTTGTCAAATTTCTTGCCTGATGTATCAGATCAATAATGTTTGTAGAATTGCTGGGTTGCCTTCTTGCCCACAGTTCTGTTTGTTCTTGATGGATTGCTTTATCTGCGTGCTCCTAATTTAGTCACAAATTCCTTGGCCAGTAGCTTCTAATAACCATGTAGAAGTTTAATCTTTCTTTAATTGTTGGCATCTTGAAGGTTTTTGCTAGATTTTAAGGCAAGATAATATAACTCTTTGTTCAAGGATGTTTTTTGCAGAGCTTCAAGTTGCCTCATATTCTCAGAACAAGTAAACTCATATATAACTTCTCCAACTTATTACCAAACATAGTCAAGTCATGTTCACTGTTAAACCCTGAGCCTTGAGTGAGATCCCTCCTTCCTGCTTTTTGAATTGTGGGAAAGGAGAAAGAATTTTAGTGAGTTCTTTAAATACTAGTTCTGCCAAAGTAGAGATTGCACATAGGACTTTGAAATTTTATCTTAGATCATAATTTGTCTTAATTGTTTTGGCCACTGTGTTTAGTATTTTAGGGATAGCTGAGTTCTTATTGCATCATTGTTTCTTGTTGGATTTTTGAGTCTCTCTCTGAAGCAGTAGGTGTCTTAATCCTGAACATAATGTGAAACTTTATGGTCATGTACCATAAAGTGCACTTATCTCCTCGTAATTAACAAGGGCTAGATAATGCTGCGGAGGTAGCATTTTCCTCATGCTACATCATGAAAGAAATTGCACTGCTTGGGACTGTAAGCAAGAAAACTCATGTCCAGCTGGTTTTGATGGAAGAGAACCTGTGGTTTTTCTTCCTTCTTCCAAAACTGATGACCTGAACATGTAAAATCCAGTCCCGCAGCTGGACTGGAGTAACATACTCACATGAATTCCTTCTGGGGCAAGTGACACACTACTTCAGGGTAATCTAGGAAAGGTAATAGAAATGTAAACAATGCAACAACACGAGGACAGGATTTCCTAGATCACTACTAGGACACAATGGTTCTAGTAAAGAAATGACAGAAACATGCTGGCACTCTGCTATTTTCCTTCTTTCAACACAAAATCGTGGGCAACTTATTTCTGTCAAGCTGCACCTTGTATTTCTCTTAACAGTGGGGGAGCTTAAATATCCAGACATACCCAAGCTCTGCAAAAAAACCCAGAGTATCTATTCGCTACTAAGTCAAAAAACAAACTTGGAAGCAAAAACCCCACAATAATGGTAAAAAGGTGCAAGGATACGTGACACTGTTGCTTTGGCATCTGGCCTATAAAGTGATTGCAGTAACCCAGATATGAAAAAACCATAACAATTTAAAAGCTTTGAAAGATGAATATCTTGTATACAACACATTTAATCGTAAAATGCATTTCAGTCAATATAAATAAATAAAATTCAGGTCATGTTGATAACAGCTCTAGACAATACCGACACATCCTACTCCAGGGCTAAATGCGTTCCAAGAGTAAAAAAAAATTAATGGCTAGATTTGTTGATAAAACTGACTTGAATTGTTTTGTAAATTCAAAAGGTAAACTCTAAACCCCACTGGAAACAGCTGAAAGCAGATGCAGAGTAAAGGGAGATTGCTTAATTGTTACATCAAAACTGACATATCAAGACAAAGTATGATTGTACTTCCACAAGAAACTTTCACCCATTTCTGAGGTAGTTTACTAACAGCTTGGAAAAAAATCCACCTTCTAAAAGCTCAGAAACCACTTTTTTGTGTTTTGTTGTGTTATCTGTGTATGTACCTCAATTACTCTTGTTCGGGTATGCTTAGAAGCTGGTCACATTACATAAATGAATTGAGATCAATGTTACATGCACAGAAGAGTTTTGATTTTAAACAAAGACATGAATTCTAATTTCTAGAAATGGCAGACTCAAGTGACACATTGATGTACTGTTCATGTTGAATATGACCATCCTGTTATTCTTCCTTTAGCAATAAAATATGGAGCTACAAAGTTCCACCTTACTGTACCAAAACTCTGGCCAAGTTCTAAATGGCGTTATCCTGGGGTGAGCTCTTTCAGCTTTGCTGTAGTAGTTTCTAGAGCAGAAATGACCCTTCTGTTCTTGGAGGTAAATTTCTCAAGTATATTTGAGAAATACTTGACTGAACTTGGCTTTGCTGTTGCTGTGTCAAGTTGATGTATTTGCCCACCTAATTTTGTTGGAAATTAATTTGCTGGATGTGCAAGTGAATGTAAAGCTGGGTGGCCAACTCCTGTTATCTGAGAAGAAAGATAATCACCAAACAAACCCCAAGCTATTAATTTAGGTATTTTTCTTGTTTTGGTTAGAGGGACTGACAGATTTTGGTGTTCAGAATATCCTTATATTTAATTTCTAAGAACTTTCTAGTTTTCTTCTGCTGTAGTCACTGCCATAACAGGAATTTACCATTGCTTTTTTCTGTGTTTTTTTAAATTGAAAGACTGTAAAAGTGTTCTCTTGTAATGTTAATCCAACCCTGCATATGCACATCTTAGTCTTGAGTTGTCTCCTTTTTCCTGACCTTGGGCTGGATGATTCATCCTTCTTGGAAGGCGCCATCTCACTGAACACTTCTTCCCTGCCTGGTGTGGCAGGATGGATGTCTGCTGTCCCCAGGCTGTAGCCTCTGCCACAAAGGAGTAACAAAGCTGCCTGTGTGAACAGTGTCCAGCTGTGGGCTTGTGGGCCTGCCGTGGTCTTGGTGTTTTGTTTTTCTGCCCCCCACACGCCCTGTTTTAGCCCACTGTGCACAGTACGTCCCTGAAAGCTGCATGTCCTGTGCCCGCCTCAGATTTTATTTTAACTTGCCCGTATTTTGATGGAGCAACCAGCTATTCAGAAGGTAGAAGAAGGTAGGATTGTCTTATTACTGTCATCATTTTGTTGTGTCCTCAGGCTTCTCTCAACCTGTGTAATCAGTGCACTGTTAAACTTCAGAGACTGGTTTTCATTTGATGGAACGTATAGAGTGTGAGGTATCCTGGAATTGATGAGGACATATGGATATTACTGCTGTGCAGCTAGTAATAGCAGATGCTGTCCTTGCCTAGGTTCTGCTCACAAGTCCAAGGATTTGAAAACTGGTAATTTAGCTCCTAGTGAAATGCCCCAGCAGTGAGCAGGAGTAGTAGCAGCTTTCTGGTAACCTGAATTGTGATATTTGTGTGCAGAAATACAAATAGGGAAAAAGTAAGAATGGAATTTGAACAGCCTAATATGCCATAATAAGGTAGAATAAGGCTATATTTAATTAGCCAGTAACAAATGTTAACCTTATTTTAGATCAGGAGGCAGTGGTGAAACAGGGACTTCTGATGAGTTTTGCACTCATTGTTTCTTGAGGCCAATTCAGATGATAAATCTACACCGTGAATGATAGTTGGAGTGATGTAGAAAAGCTAATAAACTTCATGAAGCCTAAGAAAGTGGCATTTTCCATTCGGTGTCTTGTTGGTGAGTCTGAGTATGTGCTGTGTGAGGTTTTCTTTTCCTTTTTTGATTTTTTTCCTTCTTTTTACAGGAGAAAAAGTTTTAAACCCTCCATTTTACTTATGTAATAATGTATGTCTTCAAGTTTGTTAGGCCAGATTGAGAGCACACAGTCTGAACCATGCGTGTGGATCATGGCTTTGGGACAGTTCCAGATAGAACAAAGCTCTCAGTAGGTCTGTGCTCAGCCAAACTTCAGCAGCCTTGCTTGGCTCCTAAGTCTCGCACCTTGATGTGTTTCCCAGGCAGGACAAAGACACGGGGTCTGTAGTGTGCTCTGCAGTTTAGATATGACAGGATTTTGATTTCCTTGCTATCAGTCTGAATTGTTCTAGGTATGTTTTTCTATTAATTGTTTCCACACTTGTGGAATTCATGTTGATCCAAAGTGGAATTAAGTTTTTTCTTAATAGGCTATTAAGGGTTAGAACAATTTACCAGGGAAATCATAAGGAACAGTGTCACCTTTAATGTTTAATTCAGGATTAGCTGCCTTTGTGTGGGATGGACTTGATTTCACTTATAGCTGCAAGTTTCCTGAGGGAAGCCTTAGGTAAGTGCTCTGGTTTGTGCTGTTGGGGTGGTTAGAGGTGCTGCAAGCAGCCTTGTGCTGCCTCAGCCCATCAGATGTGCCAGTTCAGTCTCTGTGCTGTTAGAGCAGGGTGCCCACCTGCCTGGGCTGGAGTTACTGCTGGCTTCAGGACTTTATTTCCAGAGAGATCTGGAGTCATCAGGATTTCTACATGCACCCATCTGATAAAGTTGGCTACATTCTGTAACAGTTTTGGTGATCTTCCCAAGCAGTTCACCTCTTTATTGCATGTGGTGAGACAAAAGTTGGTTCTTTTTATCTTTGCCAAGATAAAGGATGCTGGTTCTGATACTGAAGCAGTTTTTTGCACAGTCTCATTGTTACTTTTGGCAGAGCTAACCTGGTAAATCTGCCACAACAAAGAATAAAATGCAGTAAGAAAAAGACTTTATTGTATTCGACCAGAAATAGAGTTTGAATTTCAGTTAATATCTATTTAGGGGCTTAAACAGAAAAGTTAGAAATTACCTGTTCAGTATTTCAGTCTTGATGGACACATTTTAAAACCTAAAATAGTAAGTGTGGTAAATCAAAACAGGACCAATGTGACCTAAGAATTATTGAGGTGAAATTTTGAGCCCCTGGCTTAGAAAATTGATCCTGTGAAATTGGATCAAGTGTGATAGGAATGAAAACAGTTAAAGCCTCAACTCCTACACATTTCTTACTTTTAAAAGTGTTGGGAAAGCTGCTGTAGAGCCAGACAGAAATGGGCTTTTATATATTTCTCTGCATGTGAAAAGTTATGTATCTCGGGTATTGCTATTGAAATAGAGAAACTGGAGGTGATACCTTGTGTGCACTGTACAGGGATAGGCACTGAATTGAGTTTTTGGGTGTGTTGTGCATCCTAACAAAATGTATGATTTGGACAGAAATACATGTGCTGACTGCTGGAAACCTGCTTTCCAATATTTTCAAATGTTTAGAGTTAGAATTGGTAAAAATATTAATTGTAGCTTGCAATCCCACTTCTATAAAAATGTCCCCCAGTATGGGGGTGGTGCGTGTTTGATGCCAGCCTTGATGCCTTTTGCTCCTGACAGTGTCAGAGCTTTTGCTTTTTTCTTGCACTGTAACAAATGCTTGTTATCAAGTCAGGAACCCAGCTGACCAAAATGGGGAAGGTAGATTTCTCATTGTTACTTAATCAGCATATTCTGATCTATTAAAGTATCTTGCAAAGTCTTTTTATGACTCTTGCTGGGGCCAGTGTGCAATTTGAAGGGTTTCTTCCTTTTTCAGAATGTGAAAGATAACTTGTCATATATATTTCATTTGGGATGTGGGGTTTTTTTCTTCTTTTCCTGCTGCTCTTCCTGTGCTTTTTAATTCTCTCCCATGCTCAGGAGCAAGGGTGTGTTGTTTTTATCCTCCCTATGTTTTGCTAGTTTTTTGGATGTTTTAAAATCCTTCCCCCTTGATAAATAAGCAGTATTCAGAAGGAAAAAAAGGGAAGTGCAAGGTTAATGTTCAGCTTCTACCTGGCATATGCATTAGTTTAACTTTAAAATGTTTGTGCATATAACATCAATAAACTTCCATATTAGGGAAAAAAACCCTCTCTAGCTAGAAATAAACACTTTGGGATCCAGTCTTTGCATCTTCAGTTAGTATTTTCTGAAAGAGATGAAATCTACCCTCTTCATGTGGATATAATTTCTGGTTTTATTCTGAACTGATTCAGCACAACCACTCTGCTGCTTTTATCTAGGTGTCATATGTTATGTAGACACACACCTGTTGTTCTGGCAAAACCTCCCACTTTTACATGGCAGAGGCTGGTATTTTCTCTCTCAGTGGAGGTACTCCATAACAAGCTCTTGATGTTAAAGAGCTTAAACTCAGAACTGATGTTTGCTGTTCTGGTAAGTGTGTGCCTGAGGTGTGTGAGTAAAAACCTCCTTGTATTTGATATCTTGCAAACTGGGAGAGTGTGATTTTCCAACTAAAACTAAAGTGGTGGGACTTTGCTGTCCTCTTCCATCAGCTTCTTAATTTATGAAGCTGAAATGAAAGTTGGCCTGAGAAACATCTGACTGATATTTGTGCTTGTTAACAGAACCAAAACTGAGCAAAGGTTTTGTTTGAAGAACAGGAATACTGCTTTGCTATGCTAAGTAAAACATAAGGTTTGATTTCTGAAAAAAAATTATTTAGTTGGTTTTGTCTATTTTTGATACAGGTTATTAATGCTGCTTTAGCTCTTGCTGCCAGACCAAAAAGTCAAGTTGTGAAAAACAACATGGAGATGTATAGGAGTACGTGGGAGAATCACATCCGTGTTCTTACTGAAGCTGTGGATGATATAACGAGTATTGATGATTTCCTTGCTGTTTCAGGTATGATGATTTTCAGACTCATATGTTCTTTCATATGCTTTGAAAAATTTTCATCACTTTTCACTAGGAAACCAGCGGAAGATGAGGTTGTATACTGATTTGTGAAACCATTGCTGCTATTTCAAATGTCCCCACCCAGGGGATATTCCTGCTGTGCACGGTGTAGAGCTGGGCAGAAGTCACTGGGACTGACCAGGTAGGTATGGCAGGGGTACATTTATCCATCCCCACAGCTTCATTTTCCTCTGCAGTTTCAAATCCTCTCTGCAGCTGTGAGAAGTTTCCAGGAAAGGAAATGCATATACCTGTGCATATATCTTAAACAAGAGGCTCTTGTCATACCCTGTGTTCCAGTTACTGTGGAATGCACAGTAGAATTTCTGGAATTTTCAGTGTCACAGATATTTGTCACACAAAATGTACTTTCACAGATATCTTCAGTGAAGAGGCCTTGGGTAGTAAATTGTATTTACTGAAGCAGTGAGTGTCTTCAGCATTTAAAAAGAAGACAGAAAACAGTTGCTTCACTTTGCAGTTTAAAGATCCCAGTTCTGGAGTAAGGTTCTGTCCTCACTGAGGAAAAGTATTTAACAAAAGCATTTCACTTGCACAGTGCCTGTTTTTTGTGTTGCTGCTGCTAAAGTACACCTTCATAGGTGTAGTTCAGACATCTTTGTATTGTGAAGCACATGTAAATTTGTATAATTCTACTTTTTTGATTTCTCTTAAAATAGTGTAAGATGGAAAGGAAGGAAAGGTTTTTCTCATCTGTCTTAGATGTGGTTTAATTTCTGTGTGTGTCTGGTCAGTGGGCCTTGCTCGCCCATTTCTCTTTGGGCACATCCTTTGGGCTTAATTCCATTAGTTAGGACTGTTTAGTTTATGCAGCAGTATGAAACATGAATAGTTCTGCAGGTGTAAGTAGTTTAAAACCCTTGTAAATGAAGTCAAAACTAAGCTCGTGTTCCCAAGTTATGTTTTGCTCATTAAACATGAGGGTAGACTCTTGCCTGGAAGGGGGCAGAGTTTGAGTGTTCATTGCTCTAAAGCTTCTTTGCTGTCAGCTGCTGGAGTGGAGTCCCAGTAAGAGTTGTGTTTGTTTGTTACCATCAGGGTGTGGATATTACAGTGCCAACAGCATGAACAGAGATGGTTGTTCAGGCCCTTTGTGGGTCTGCTGATGTGGGATACAGGGTTTTCCTCAGGGCAGGGAAATTCTCCGTGCTTTACAAGGTCAGCTGGTGTACCTGGCAAGTGACCTAGGTCTGAGTGTAGAAGTGTGGCTTAGTTATTCACAGATACTATCCTGTGTGTATCTCAGCATCTTAGTATAGAGAGGCATAACCTGAGAATTATTTTCTCCCTGTGTAAGTTAGCCTTTGATGGAAGTACTTTAGGAATGTGCCCCTTGTTTATAGTGCAAATCTTCCCTATTTCTGAAATTTCCTGAAATTTATGCAGGTATTGCTAAAGCTGTTAATAAAGAGATGAAACAAATCAATTGCTATTGAATAAAATACATGAATCTCTTTAAAACTCAGGAGATTTCATAGTAGGTTAAAAATCTTCTGTCAGATTCATCGAGCTAAATGATTACTTTTATCTATACAGCTATGACGCATTGAAATGGCACATTCCAGTTTTTGGGTTTTTTCCTCAAAATTTCTTGGACTTGAATAACATTAAGCATTCCAATAATCATTGTGTAAAAGAAAAATCTGTCAGTGGGCAGTGGCTCATTTCAGAGAAGACTCCTGGCTTTTTCGTGTATTTACATTCTTTGGTTGAACACAGTTGAATGCTTGACAATATTTCACAGTAAGTAAAAGCAGAAGTAATTCAGGTAGCACTGATGTGTAGGCATACATGCCATGAGGTCCAAGAAAGGTGAACATTTGCTGTATTTGCTTTTAAACTGTGTGTAGAACATCTTCTGTAAACTTTGGTAGAACTCCTTGGCAGATGCTAGTTTAATTTGTTTAAACTTCAAGTGTCATGCTTGTTCTGAAGTGCTCTGTTGAAAAGATGTTTCTCTATGGCAATGCCACCTTTTTGGTTTGGGAAGGGTTTTTTTTTTACTAGTTCATGTACAAAGAAGTAAACATTAGGAGTAATTGTAGGCAACAGTACAAGTCACTCTTGATTTACTCCACCGGGTATTGGCACCAACACTGTGTTTTGAGGGATTAAATTATTCATATACTGCTCTGGCTAAATAGAAAGGTTAGAAGTGTAATAGAAGATGGTATCTGCCCTTTTTTGGAAATCACTCTATAATTAGGAAAGATAATGCGCACTGAGGATTTTGCATCATGTTTGAAAGGAAAGGAACTCCATAACCAGTATTTAACGGCCCTTTTTTTTCTGCAGAAATTAGTATTGTATATCTCATGCCAACTTGGGCATTCTGGGTGAGAAATAACTTTTTAAATAAGAGATTTCTTTCAAATCAGTTTCTGTGCTGTGCCAGCACATCAGCTTCTCACATGTGAGTTGGAGTTGCTGAGTTTGCAGGTGGTGAGGGAAATGATGAATCCTGGAGTGTCAGAGTTGCATTCAGATTTACAGGACACTTCTTAGGAAGTACAGTAATCATACTTTCCCTAGTGGTTCTGGTGGTTCAGAACTGCATCATACAGGAGAATTGCCTGCTTTAAAGTTCATTTTAAATTTCTTCTTTGACTTATTGAGAGGTCAGTTATTTCTGACAATCCTGCCTGTTCCACTGGCACTCAGGGAAGGAGAATTGTAAGCATTTGGAAGGTTGGTTGTTTTTTCTTTGCTTGATTTTTCTTTTGGGTTTGGGTTTTTTTTTTTATGTTCTTATAAATGACATCTAAAAATAAACAAAATAATGTTCTTATTTTTCTAAGTGTATTGGTCTTTGCTTTTCAGATTCATGCATCTTCTTGAAATTTGATTTGTTTTTTGCTTCAGTTGTGTATTCTTGCTATTTATCTATGATACTATATTCAAAGGAAAACAGCACTGCAGAAAAAAAAGGATGAAATCAGGTCTTTACAAGTGAAAAAGAGGTCTGGTTGCATATAGTTGAAATGGAGCTCTGTTGCTTATAAAGGAAAGCAAGAGTTAATGACTTGTGCAAAAAAAAGTAATTGTAATTATGAAACATTATAAATGATGATACTGTTGTTCATAGATTTGTTACACCTTGTAGTAACAGAGAATCAGTCTCAGCCTATTGGTTTTGGATAGTTAATTTATGCAAGGAAGAATGTGGGTGTTAATCTTTACAACCCACTGACATAAAGTTTAAAAATTACTGTCATCCATTTATCATGATGATGTGAAGTCTACAGATTCATAAATTAAAGTGTGCTGTTGCATATGATGCATGAATTTCCAGGAAACCAGTTTTGTTATGCTTGTAATTGCATTCATGTTGGTAAACCTGGAGTTTTATCCTCAACACTCTGCTCTTGTAAACTGACTCTTTAGTGTCTTCTCCCTCATACAATTAGTCTCAGAGTTTGAGGCTTGTTTTGTAATGTTGATTCTTCTGTGTCATTTCAATACTCTTTTATTCAAAATTGCCTTAGCAAACCTAGTTGGGTGTAGGTGGAAAATCTGAAATGTCAGTATTTCCTTCCTTTGTATGTATGTTTTCTGCTCCTGGTGATGGTGTGGAGTTGCAATGATAGGCTAATTGCAATTAATAAGTATTTCAATTTTATCATGTGTTAGAAAGCCAGTAAGAAAAGACTTCGATCTTTTAGTCCCAGAATTAACTCAACTTTTTCAAGTGCCATATATACAATATCTGAAGTGTGTTTATATATACAGAATTCTCAGGACCTGTGATTTTTTTTCCCTTTCTCTTGTCTTGAAGATCTTGCATGACAGACCCATCCACTGCTTCTGCGTCCTTCTCTTGATGCCCTTGTCTAAATTAAGAAATTAAGATTATTTCATCAGATGGGCCTTCTCTTCAGCCTCCCCTATGCTGTATTGAGTTTTGCTCTGTCATAGTTATAATATTACAATGCTTAAATTCCTTTAATTGTAGCTCCTCTTATGGCAAAATGGAAGTGCCATGTTTTCATAAAAACATTTCCTTGTTCATCTCTTTTCTCATTCTTATCATGTATGAGTAAATCTGTCTTCTTCAAGTACAGTCCACAAATGACACAGAGCCTTTTATGTTGTGTAAAATTAAGTCCATACTCTCCACCCTTTTATATATCTTCTTAAAATACAATTTGTCTAAAGTGCATTTTGTCCCTTGTAATTGCATCACCATTTTAATTGAATTAATTTTTTAAAGGTAAATGCATTCCAAATAATGGGTAATAAGTCATTAGACACTTGAGAGGGTTTTGTCTGATTTCCAGTTTGTGTTTTCCCTACTAGAAGTTCTGTTTGCTGCTCTTCACCTGATGAAGTCATAGTGAGTGCAGTGACTTACCTGTCTGCTTCAGGTGAGGGTTTGTGTAATTCCTTCACGTAGTTTCCACTGCCAAATTGATACTGGCAAATGTGGACACAGGCAAGTCAATCTGCAGTAGAATCTGGAGAGTCTGCCACTGTTAGTCCTGTGAACAGGATGGTATTTTTTAATGTATCCACAGGTGCTGCACAAGCACAAATTCAGCTCCTTACAGGAACTGACCTGAGGGGTCTTAAATAGATAAAGACTTCAGAGACTGCTCAGGAAGTTGTGATGGGATTAGGGATCATTCAAGATAACTTGAGTAGGCAAAAGGGAATATCATTTTTACTGAAGAATTGGGACCAATCAGTGACTCCTGGCAAGAAGAGGAGCCGTAGTTCACTTTCCTGTGATACTCTTGTTCTGGGATGGTGGGCAGGCTTTCAGAGCAGATCCAGGGAAACCTTGCACATTTCTCCCAGCAAATGGAGTAGAGAAGATTACACTCCAAATGTGCAGGGAATTCCTGAAAAGTCTGAAATCATGCAAGCTAGATATTTGTTTCCAATCTCGTAATCTTTCCCTTGGAATCTAAAATTTTTTTCTAAGCATGGTGGGAAACAGTATGATGCCACCGTGTTAGAACAGAAGTTGCTTTTAATGTAAATCTGTGCCATCAGAAACTACTTTTAATTCAAGGAAAGCTACAAAAGATTGGATGTTACAGTAAAGCTGTTGGAGAAAATCCTTTTTGTGGGTGCAAAGAGTCTTATGGCGGTCGACAAGAACAAGAGCTAAGAGACAATATTTTTGACTGTTTTTGTTTGATTTCAGGGAAGATTTCCCAGTTAAACACCAGCAAAATAATCAGGACAAAAAGACCTACCTTCTGTATTTTGTCCACAGGTCTATTTCTAAAGACATAATTTACTGATCACATAGGGGGAGCAAATACCCAGCTTCACTTCTTTCCCCAACATTTATAGTTCCAGCTCTGGAGCCCCAGCTGCTGCTGCTGCTGCAGTTTCTGCTGCTGGGAGAGGTCTTCAGTAGTTGATTAGGAAAGAGTGGATCAGGTGGACTTTGACTGTGTGGGATAGCATGTACAAAATGGCAGAATAGAAGAGCAGAATTAAAGACTAACAGGGATTAGAAGAGAGCTCTGGAGATTGTCTATTGAAGCATCTCGTGGAGAGCAGGGCAAACTTCCAATTTCCTACAGAAATTTAATTTGAAACTTCTTCAGTTATATGTGGTGCAGATCTTGGTTTTAATTTGTTCTTAGCTATTATTGAACAACAAAACTTAAGCAATGCAACCCTTAACTAGTATTAATCTACTGCAATAAAATGCAAAAAGTGTCTGCTTGGCAAATACCTTCTGGTTGTAACACTGAGAGAAGAATGAAGTACATCTGAATCACACCAATTAAGAGTAGATTCATGTAGATGTATTTCCATAAGATTCTTTTTTTCGAGGATGGAGAATGGGGGTCCAGAGCTTCATTATTTCTGTGTAGTAGTAAACCAGTTGTACACTTTTAGAAAAGATCCTGACAAAAAACTCTTGGTTTGTTGCACTAATTCTTGGCTGGATTGCACAGAAGCCAGTTTCTGTTTGGTAACGTTCTTCTCCAAGCTATTCCAGGGTTTAAGGATTATTTTTGGTTTTTGTTGCATTCATTGGAAGAGGTACATGAGATGGACTTTTGTCTCAACTCTATTCATGTATATATTGTTGGTGTTTCTGCTGGTTTTGCATAGATCAACATTTATTAAGGAGGGTAAAAGCCATCTGCGGAAGTGATTTTTCTGGGAGAGGCTGCTAACACCTTCCTCCGTGCCTGATGGGGCCAATCAGTGACTAGCTTTGAATACTGACAGCTTGTTAAACCTCTAAACAGCTGAACATGCCTTTGTGAACACACATGTTAAAAATCGAATAAACCCCCGGAAAAGCTCTCTTCCCTTCCGCCCTGGGAAGAGGTAACAAGTGGGCCCCGCTCCCTCCTTGCCATGGGGCCAGGCCAGTTCCTGGGGAGCCCGTCGGGGCTGGGTCTGGTGGCTGCCAGGCACTGGGAGAGGAGGAGGAAGAGCCCTGTCTTGGCTGGGCCCCAGCGGCTGCCGGGGGAGGAAGGGGGGGAAGCCCAGCCGTGGGTGTGCTGCTGTGAGATCCCAGTGGGGCTTCTGAAGAATTGTCTGCTGTAACCAGCTCCAGCTGCCGACTCATGTTGCTGAGGGACTGTCCTGTGCGGCTGAGACACGGGGCAGCTCTGCAGCCGTGCAGAGAGCCCCTGCAGCTGGAATGGAATGCAGCCAGAGCCCCCGAGATCCTGGCACAGCCACAGCATGGTGAATCTAGCACCTTCCACCACTGGGCCACTGTCCGGCAGAAACCATCCTGACCTCTGCAGGCCCTGGGCGAGATATGAACTCTTCCTTTGCACAGATGAAACTTGCAAAGCGTTAATTCTCTCTGAGTGAGAGAAAAGGACAGAGTGAAAACATGTAGAGAGACAACATGAAGACGCCAAGGTCAGTGAAGAAGGAGTCAGTTGCTAGATGGAGGGAGAATGAGGAGATACCTTGGTTTTAGGCTGAAATTCTTTCATAAAGCCATGGCGATGGATTGTGATATACTAGAATATCCCTTTAAACAGTATGGGGGAATGGAGTTTTTAAATTGCAGACATGAGCGAAGACATTTATGCTGAAGTAAGTAAATGTTAAAGTAGATTTGATTTCATTAGTAGCTTGAACAGAGAGGGAGAGATGAGATGAAGCTAAAGATTTGCCTCCAGAGAGAGAAGATCTCTGTTCCCAGAGATGCAAATGATCTCAAAAATAAATAAAGAGAGCCTTTGCTTTTGAACAGCTTATCCTTAAAATGGTACCCCATGAGTTTATCACAGCCCAAAAATGCAGCTGTGGGAAGGCTGTGTGAGATGGGGAGGGACTTCACAAATGCAGATTCCCGAGTGGCTGCTTTTTGTGAGAATTAAAAGACACAAGAGAACTGTTTTTCTTGTGGAGAAGTTTCCATGACATGGCAAAAGAGACTCCTCTCCCTAAAAGAACTGATGAAAGAGTATTTTATAGGTAATAAACTAACCCAAGTTCTAAGTTTTGTCTCTGCATGTTGTCAATGAGAAAGAAAAGAAGCTTGTGAGGGGAGGAAAAATGTTTTGCAAGTTTTGTTCTGATTCTTATTAATTTTATCCTTCTTGTAGTTTTGTTAATAAAGCTTTCTTTATACCCTTTAAGTTTTGAGCCTGCTTTGCTCTTCTCCTAATCCTCACAGCAGAAAAAGAATAAATCTAGTGGGCATTCAACTCACCACATTAATTGTTGCGTTGTCTGGGAAACAAAAATTTGGTGAACCAGAACCACTACAGTGTTCTTTGTAGACTTTATGTTAATGTTTGTGATTGATGGCATAAAATAGCTGATGAAGTTCGTGCAGCTCTTCGCTCCTATTCCCCTGGGCTGGGCTAACACTGACTGCACTGAGCAGTTCTCAGTCTTACCAAACTTCATCCTTAAGAGACTTTAAGTTAGACAGTTGCAGGCTTTTCATATAGTTGTCCCTGCAGTAGTATCAAGCAGTGTTTGTTATGAATAATAACTTTTTAAAGAAAAGTAGTTCTTAAATAGGTAATTTTATTTTTTCTTGCCAAGTCTGATAAGCATTTCTTCCTCCATCTCCAGCTGAATACATTTCTAAGCTTAGTCTCCCTTGTTTTTCTTCTGTAGTCAGTAGCAGAGGGGTTCATTTTGGGAGAGTCACTACTTGTTCTGGATGATGCAGTTGTTCTCTCCTAAATACAGAAAACGCTGGCTGAGATTAGAGTAATACAAAATGTAATTAATTCTCCCCTTGATCTTCCAGTCTGATGTATTTCCTGTTGGTAGCTACGTTTTTTCAAATATGTCGCAGATCTGTAGCATTATCCAATTTTGTACAATAGAGGCAGACCTTTCCTCTATTTCTTCAAAATTACTTTGCATCAGTCAGGTAAAAAAAAACAGCCTCATGTCCGTTCAGTTCCTCTGCCTTTTCACATCCCTACATACAGTCACATGCAAGTAATCTTCCAGGTTTTATAATATTCTCTGAATATCACACAGCCTTCCTTATCTCTACCCTGTGGTAGTTACTCTGCTGTTGAACGGTTCTTCATTATCTAGTGTCACGCTCTGTATAAAGGTCTCCTAAGAAATAACTTTCTTGATGCTGCCTGTCCTGTTAATGGCATCATATTCATTTATCTGTGACTGTGTCCTAGTCTACCCAGTACTGGGTGGTTTTTTTTCCCCAGAATCTCAGATAATCTGAAGGAATAATTTATAGTTGCCATAGGAGGCAGGCAGGCAGGATGGAAACAGGCCAAGATATGAAGAGGGTGTTAATATATTTTTGTTACAATTGAAAGGAGGAGAAAGCTCTGGGGTTTTAGTGTAAAGCCCCTTTTTCTTGTTTGTAACAAAACCAGCAAACTTCAAGCTAAAAATAGCTTAATTTAACTTAATTTCTGACATTTGAGAGAGCAGGGTGCAAAGCAGCAGAGGTGGCTAACATATTCTCGTCTGTTCATTGAGTCTGCTAAGCAGTGGTCTTGTTTTTATAGGCTCTGTGATGGTTCCCATGATGATCACACATCAGCAAACTGCATCCAAACTAAAGTGGTAGTTACTGTGGAAAAGCCTGGCCATCCCTACCAATTCTTCTCATATTCCATTGGAAGTTTTAGATATGCTTAGAAATTTATTTAATGCCAACTTCTGAAATTCAGGTTAAAAGTTCTGCAATGTTGTATCCAGTGTTGTAGCATTTTGAAGTCTAGAAACCATTTTGTAAGTGATTTCTCCTCATTTTAGTCCTAAATCTGCTCAATTCTTTAGTAGTATGCTTTTCCATTGAAAATTTCTCATTTCCTTCCTCTCCCACCGCAAAATCTTCTCATTTTTTCCTTTTGAAGTTTATATTCTAAAACTTATAGTGTCATTCCTTCCTCCTTCTATCATTAAAGCCAAATTAAAAAGCCTTCTGCAAGATGCCAGTACGTGTGGGTAAGGCTGTAAAATTTTAATGCTTTGTCTGCTAATTTAGGGGAGCCACTTGCAAACAGTGTATGACGTCTCTGCCTTTTTATTGTGCTGTGGTTTTATTCAGTGATTCAGGAATGCATGTTAGTGTTCATCGTGCTGAACAGCTACACTGAGCCTGCATTATGGAAGGTGGGACTGTGAGGTCATTGCAGTTCTGCTCCTCTACAGGCAGATAGCCTGTATACATACAGCCATATGTGCTTTACTGGACACTCGATTTTTGTCAAAATACACAGTTCTGCTCAAGTCAGATACAAAGTGTTGGGTGTAATCTGGGCTGATCAGATTAGATAATGTAATAATGCAGTAATTTTCATCTTTGTGGATACTTAAATGCTCTTAGTCTGGACTTTGAGATTGGGAGATTTAAGGGGCTTCCTAGTAGGGCTTGTTTGTAGAGCCAAGATCACCCTTCTTTTAACTTTGTGCATTAATACGTTTTTTATTATGTTAAAAAACAGCACTTGATGAGTAGCACTTCTGTGTATGGTAAGGCTAGGTCTCAGCATGGAGGTATTAATGCCATTAAGTTTTAGATTTTGACCAGGCTCTGTTTCACATCACTTTTGACAGTTGTAGTCATAAAGATGGCAAACTGCAAAATACACTGTAAATACTTTGGTAGAGAGTAAGGGACTGATTCAGATTTCTGTCTTGCTTATCTCTCATGATATAATTTGTTTTCTATCAATGGTTTAAACTTCTGGTTCACTTTATTACCATTTTTCCAGTCCATGTAGCATCTTTACAGATGAATACATCCCAAAAATTGCCAATTACACATTCGCCTTTAGTATAGCTATGGAGATCATGGAGAAAAAACCAAACCAACAAGATGATATTCAGAGACTTAAGATTAAATTTGATGTTTTCATGCTGGCCTTCTGGCACCTGCAATAGCAAAATACCATGCCTTGCTTTTTGTAGGAGAATAAAGATAAAAATCTAAGTAGAGATGTATGCACTTAATTACAGTTCCAACAGGAAGGTAAATTACACTGTGGATTTCAATAACTTTTATATCAAGTTTATTCAGCCCTACTGTAATGTGTTTCAGGATAAATACGAATTTGCTAAACTTAAAATGGTGAAGCTCCCTCTTCATTGTTCTTGTAAGAAAATGGCCTTGAATTTTCCCTTTTTTTATCAAGACTAAAAGCTGGATCTGTGTGTCACTGAGCATGCAAAGTTTGTTTTTGCTGGTGCAACTCTTAGCTGTTAATGACCCACCTGGAAATTCTGCCAAAACCATCATACTGCTTTGCCCTCACTGGGGACACCCTCTGCCTTTCCCTGCTCTTTCTTTTAAACTCTTCTTCCATAACATTGTAATAACTGTCTTTTTAACAATGCAGGGATGTGTCTAGTGGAGGAGTAGGAGGTTTAGTTGTGTTGCGTACTAAAATGGATATTTTCAAATAGAAGTAAGGACAAGAACTATTTGCCGCATCTTAGATATGTCTTTACTACCAGGTATTCTTTGGGAAATCACAGCATTATTTGCCTTTAATTACTGTTGAGCCGGTTTGCTTCTAGTGTATTCTTAACTGACTTCAGAAATTTCTATGCTCAACCGTAGTAACCAATTTAGAGGTCAATATTTTGTATAGGCTTAGGGGTTTTTTCACTACACATTTGAGTTCATTGACATTGAACTGGTTTGCTTAATTCACTGATGGCTTGGTGCTGTGATACCATCTTCAGTTCTTTGTTGTCAGCTTTGACTGCCTGGAATGAGAAAAGACAAGAAAAATTCCCTCCTTCATTACTTCAGTCCTCTCCTTTTATATTACTTTTGAAAGCACCGAATTACACTATTTCAGAGCCAATCCCTGTGGAAATGCAGGCTTACAGAGTTGTCTGCTTGTTTCTGCCCCTTCTTTTGTCTTTTGTTAGAAGTAACACCAGTAAATCTGTCATTTATCCTGTGCCATCTCAGAGCTCTCCAGGAATAGCAGCTGAAAGTGTTTTGGAAATCCAGCGTACAGTTAGCAGCTGCAGTGCTTATCTCACTCTTCACTGGTGCCTCCAGTTTGTGATAGACAGCTTTCTACTCTGCAGAGCTACTTGGACTCTTCTCAATTATGTGGTGCTCCTGTCTTTCTCTGTTCTCTTTTATACAGTAGTTTATACCACTTTTCCAGCAGAAATACTACATACAGCTTTCTGATTGCCCTGATTCCTCCCAACTGCCTCAGAAATTACCACCATGGTAATCCATTTTTCTTACTGTGTTATTAAGATAAATAGAACTTGATATGCTGCGTGTCACAATGGATAGTTCAACGAGTCACCTAGAGTCCTCTTCAGAGGAATGTCTTCTTCCTGGAGATTTATTGAAGTCATGGTATCCTTTTTGTTTTAACTGAAAATCACGCGTTGTCTCCTGCCTCTCTTCGATATCCATATCTCGTATCCTTGCCTCAGAAGTAGCTTACAGTCCTGATACACTGATTTAAATGCAAATTGCTCTTGCAACACTCCTGGCTTAGACTCAAGAGCAAACATTCTGGTGTGTTACACTTGTTAGGCAGTGGATGTGTTTTTAGGGACTGCTTGGTTAGGTATGCCATGCCCTAGCCCCTGGGTCTGACCACGTGTCACAGGCTAATTTTAGGAACCATTCTGGCAAGTGTTGTCCCATGAAAACCTGCTATTTGAAATTAGTATTTTCTAAATCAAGATTTTCTGCGCTTGTTAGTGAGGTTATGGGAATATTTTAGTGGTGAGCTTTTGGACAGCTGTAGAGGGTAAAAGTGAATGGGATGTGCGAAGTCACTGAACAAGTAGGCAGGACTAAGGAGCTGGCTAGTGCATTCCAGCAGTGGATTTGGCATTTCGATGACCTGAGGTTTCCATTCAGAAACTGAAATTTTGTACTGAATTCCTGCTCTGTTCTTACTAAATTTCAGTAAATTGTTGCTGAGACCTTGTTAGTTGTGAGATTTGTTTCTCATCACAAACTTTGCAAACTACTGGCATCTTCCTCAGAGGTTTTGACTGCTGATGCATTTGGATTTCACTTTGTATGAGATTTGGCAGCCTTTGAACCATACTCTAAGATGCATGGGTTTGATGCAGATTTGGATTAATTTTTTGTGTGTTTATTTCCTAACAGGCTGATTGCTAATGGCTTTCCAGCTGCAGTTGTAGCAGTAGCTTTTAATGGTTTTGTGCAGCTTTGCAGGAATTGATTTGCTTGCTTTTTGTAATGAGGCCTACTGGAAACATATAGGAGTGTTCCCAAGAAGTGGTATGAAAATAAGTACAGCCAAATGGTAAGGGAAGATTTTGGTCAAGGACATTAAGAGTTTAAGGTGACAGTGCTACTGTGGTGCAGAATGCAAGACTCTATTTCGAGGATAAGATACAAAATCTTTATCTGGGACAGCAGGTTCCAGTTGTGTTGTAGTCCTGAAACTGGAGTGTGCTTTTATTACTGGAAGCAGCATGTCAAATCTGTCTGTTCTTTCAAAATGAAACGTGAGAAAACAGACTTGCACATGTGCACAAGATGAGCAAAAGCTGGTTGTTGAATGTCAGGTGTTCCCTGAAGGTCCCCTCTTGTGAGCCTGTTATCAAGCACCGGTATACCAATGAGGTTGTCTTGATAATCCAAAGGCAGCCTACATTTGGAACCTGCAGCAGCTGGATAGGACATGTACTTGTTTGCTGCAAAGCTGGGAACCCTTAGCACTTGGGGGAGAAAAAAAGAAGTGGGAAATCAAAGAGCCTGCTCATTGGGTATGTGGGGTGCACAAAGTCTGACTTATGCCCTGACTTCTGTTGCCCGTAAGTTTAGCTGATACCTCAGATTTGGTCCAAGAAATTTTGTGGATGGTAGTGTAATAAAACCTAAAACCAAACACACCTCCCAAACTTTGGTCCTGCGAAACCCAAACAAGTTGAAAACCAGCCAGCAGCACATCTGTCTTCCACCAAGAGCAAAAATGGTACCAGCTTAGACTTCAGCGGGAAAACTGATCTAATGAAGAGGCAGCTTTTCTCTGCAAGTGAGAGGTAAATTTTTAACAGCAAACAACACAATTTGCAGAGGAATATCCACCGGGAAAACTTACAAGTTCATCACAGCTTAGAAGTTACCATTTCTGTAGGGAGACTTGGGAGTTTCCTATCCTAGTTGTCTCGTCAGTGAAATGTTTTCTATCTGTTAACACTTGCCCCTCTGTGCATTGGCTGTTGCGTCAAAAAGTATTATTAGGTGTTGAAAAGTATTATTAGGTGTTGATCACATGCTTACTATAGCAGGTACAAAGCTGTACCAAGAGAATATTATCATAAAGTCAGTATTTTCACCTGAGCAATTCCCTAAGAGTGGCAGATGGCTATTATATTTTAAGAATATTGTGTAGACCAGTGAACTAGCCACCATTGAACATAACAGTCTGCTTTGTTACACACACTGTGAAACAGGTGACACAGAGCTCTCCAGTTTTACACCCCTGATCTCGCAGAAGGAAATAGATATATTATCAATTTTGTTAATTCTTCCCTCTCCCCTCCTGAGGAAATGAAACCTTTTGAAGGTGACCAATTGTCCAAACCTTCCAGCTGATGCAAAGACAGACATTGAATATTCCCTAGTAATTGCAAATTTCTTCTTATGCTGATTGGTCCAAACTGGGAAGATTGCCAGCTCTTCCTTCTGTAGCATTTGCCCTGAAGTCATGAACTAGGTTATCAGCTATGCATTGATTTGTAAGATAGGTGCTATGAACGATTTCCCTGTAATCTGGCTAGTTATTTCCCTCTTGCAAAGGCTTTCCATTTACAATGAGATAGGTCTCAGTGTAATTCCTGGCATAAACTAATTCCTTCAGATAATCCCTTATTCAGAGAACATTGCTTTTGCCATTTTAGACCTAAAGATTTATGATTTATCAAGGCCTTTCTGAGTTTTTAAGAGATAATTTCATGAAGTTAGGCAATATTTTAGCTAGATTTGGATTCTGAATGCAGAATTTAGAAGGCAACAATAAATTTTCCATTTCCCAGCCACAGAAGGGCAGAAAACAAATTTATTTATGCCCTGTTTAGGGCCAGCTCATATTTCACCTAGGGCAATAAAAGTGCAAACTTCAGTTCTTCTCTTTTGGCAGAGCAAATGATATGGAAAATTGAATCTCAACTTTCATAGCATTGAGAATACAACTTTGTTTTTCTTTTTTTTTTTTTTTTTTCTTCGTAGCTTCTATCTGCTTTAATTAATGGGGCATTTAAGCAACTTTGCATTGAAACCAGGCAGGCACGTGAGGCACAAAAGACCAAGCAAAGGCTTGTGGAGCATTTTTTATGTGACACAGTTCTCTGCTTATGTGCTGAAGGAGAATGCTCTCCTGTAGTTCAGCATTCTCCCATAGACAGTTCCAGCAGGCTGCTGCAAAAATTGTGGCAATGAAGAAACAAAGGAACAAATTGCCAGGAAAAGTCTCTCTCCTTCTGTAGTTCATCTCCTGGAAAAAGAAACATCCCAGAATTTTTACCTGAGGTTTATAAAAGTGACAGAAAGGGAAACTGTCTCCTGTATTTTTGAGAGGGAATGTTCTGAGGAGAATAATGAATGCTCTGGCTGTGCAGTACAGTGGAAATGAAGAGAACAGGCCCAGACTGAGTATAAAGAAAATGGTTATCCTGTGTAATTTTTGAGCTGGCTGGCGTGTACTAAGGGAAAATGTGACAGGATTTTTAAAGGCAAATAATTCTCCATTATCCAGTAGCTAAAATGAAGAGTGAAAAGTAATTATTATGTCTAAGATAACAAGCTCAAAAGAAACGTCTAAGTTAAGGCTGCCAGTCGGTGGCAAATGTTCTGAACAATTGTGTGTCAAAGTCTGTAAAAGGCCTTGCTGATGTGGAAGAGGCGTGTTCCTGTCAGCTGGGGAGCCTGGTATGCCCATGCTCTTTTTTTTGGCTGGCAGTTGTTACTGTTCTTCCCTCTCTATCACAGAATCCTAAAGCCTTTGTGGTTGGAAGGGATCTGGAGGTCTAGTCCATCCTGCTGCTCACAGCTGGCTCCGTATTGTATTCAGACCAAGGACAACCTCCTAGAGTTCTTTATTCTGGTGAATCCTGTTATCCTTGCAGTGATTTCCCATCTCTCCTGCCCCAGTCCTCAGCAGCTTCTCTTTGACTGTTCCTGCCCATTTGCCAGCCTCCCACTGAAGAAGTGAAAATGCAGACTCAGTTAACCTGTTAATGCAGAATTAAGATTACGTGACAATTGCGTTCACTAAAATTTAAATACCTAAAAAGCATTATCAGAGGAGAAGGTCATCTGCTGATGACCTCATGGTTTCTTGGATCTGTCTGGAAGCACCTAATACAGTATTAGGTACTTTTTGGAGCAATTTTGCATAGCCGGGTGTATAAAGCAGGTTAGTTGAAGTAGAATTTGCTATGGAAGAGGAAATGGGCATTTTTTGTCTGTCCCCACATTTGTGAGCAGATTTAGGAGATCATAGAGTTTTAGAGTGGTCTGGGCTGGAAGGGGCCTTGAAACCCCTCTAGTTCCAGACCCTTGCCTCAGGCAGGGACACCATCAGCTAGTCCAGGTTGCACGTGCAGCATGAGAATTCTAACATAAATAACTGCACATTGGAGTATCAGTCTCCCTGTTGTAGTTGAGACAGAAAAAGGTTTCCTAGTCTAGTTTGAGAGAAAAAGGTTTGCCGCCTCATGTTGGCCAAATGGCATTCTGATCATTGTTATCAGGGGTTAATGTGGTCAATTTAAGGTTGAAGGGGTTTATTCCATTGAACTTCAAGAAGTCAAAGTTGATGAATTTGTTAAGAAGGTAAATTACCCTCTTGGAAGAAAATAATTGATTTTGGTTATAGGTACTTTGGTGAAGAGAATGTTCTTCTAGGAGAGAGTTGTTATTAACATCATGATTACCTGGGTTATCAACATACCAGTTACCAAGGTTCATAGCTGAGACATGGCCAGTCTGAATAAAATTTGCTATGTTCATTCTGGAATTTAGTAGCAGTTGAAAAGGAGTGGGAGGGCACATTGCAAACACAGTTTGTGGTTCCAGTGATTTCTAAGGATTAAACAAGAATGCTCTATTTTATTTACTCCCCATTGTATCCTCTTTCTTGTCCTGCTACCATTTCCAATTCCTTGTTTTTCCCAGCGGAAAAACACCGAGGTCCTTGCAGACCTTTACACGTGGATGTGAAGGATGAGGTGGATTCCCCTAAAATCGGTAATTTCTTCAGCCAACTCAAGAAGGATGTGTTTAAGGGGACTGGGCCAAATGAAGGGGCTGGGGCGTGGCTCTGTGAGGGTGTGTCACCCCTGCATGTTTCTGGAGGGAAGTGGTGTTTCCTTGGGCTTGCGGCCCAGGGGACAGCTGAGGTCTGGAGATGGCCAAGTGACTGCTGCCCAGCTGCATATATGGACACCTTTGCTTTTTGTGGCATCCCTTTATCTCTGTCCTATCCCAGTGTTCACGCTTGTGGTCTACTTCTTGTCTGCCTGTGCTCTCTCCAGATCCTTACCTAGGTCTGGGTTGGCCTGTGTTCTTCTACAGGGAACTTCCCCATTTTCAGGGCTCTCTGAGCTTGGCTTGTGTAAAGCTTTAGGAGAGGAGAGGCACGGAAACACGCTGGGAGTCTAAGCTGGTGCTTCCTTCATTTTCCCAAGGTCCTGGAATACATCTGGATGCCAAATGGGGGAGCTGACAATCCTGAAACCTGTCTGTAGGCTGGATTTTGTGCTCATGAAATGGAAGGCAAGGATTGAAGCAGAACCAGTTAGCTTCTCAAACCAACCAAATCTTATTGTAGTCATGTTAAAAGGAATGAGGGAAAGAGATTAAACTCTGGAAAGGATTAATATTACTATAAGATTTTCACTTATGCAGGAAGAGAAATTTTCTGTAATCTGACACCTCTATCAGCTAGTTAAACTGTTAATTTTGGGCTAGTAGATACTTATTTAAGACTTATTTTTATACTTTCTTGCTGTTTTGGTGGTGATGTGAAAGAGAATTTTGGGTGGGCTTGGTTTTACTCTGTGGCTTGGGTTGTTTTTATTGATGGGTTTTTTCTGTGAGTTTTTTTGGCTTTCATGAGTTCAGGTGCTGACATTTTAGATTCCTTCATGCATTTGTGAATGAAAATGAACCTTAAGGAGAAGCTGCTAACTCAATCAATGATTTGTTCACCCTCAGGTAAAAATTGGAAGAAATACACACTTCAGTTAGTATTTTCTGGGAACAGAACTGAAGCCAGTGTTTCAGACTACAGGCTGAAGTTTCTAAAAACATGAAGTAGTGTGTCTCTTTTCCCTGAAAAATAATCTGTAGGGACTTGCCCAGATAATGGTAGACCCTGAAGAACATTGCCTAGGGGGTACCTTTATGCTATTCCCTCTTTTCTCAGCCATCTTCCATCCTTTCTCTTCTGTTGTCTTCTAGCTTTTAGCTTGCAGCCTCCACCTCACTCATAGAGACAGACACAATATTCCTGTCTTATGTCCTGCAGTACTGGATACTCCTGGATTTTACCTTTTTTCAAATTAGCCTACTGTTTCCTGGACCACTCTAGCAAATTTTGTAGACATGTTCCTTCAGGAAACTCTGTCCCATTAACATGAGGCATACATGTTAACTCAGGAGGCTTCTCGTATATGTGCTTGATCTTTCTTGGCATCACAATTTCCCTTTCAGAGGGAGGTTAAACAGTGCTGAAAAAGTCTGCCACAAAGAGGATAATAAATTAATTTTCTGTAGCAGCTAGGAACAACAGCATTTGCATCCACTTGTCTGCATCAGTTAATTTCTGGTCTTCACAGGGAATTTCTTCAAATGCTTCCCCATGCTCATAATTGAGAAACTATTTTTTTTTCCTTTATATCAAGCCCCAAGTTTCCTTTCCTTTCCTGCTGAGCAACTGGTTGTTGGTGCATTTGTGCAGCTTGTCATGGTTGGCCTGGGTGTCAGCCCTGGGCTGTGGGAGCCAGCTGGGCTGTGGGATCGATGTCACCTCCAGAGCTGCTCAGGATGTGTTCCTGTGTCTGCCTTTTAAATGGTCCCAGCCTCCTCATCCCTCTTCCTGAGGAGCAGCTGTCCAGCTTTGTCCTGCTGCCTGCTCCTCAGTGAGCCTGCAGGCTGACTCCTGCCTCTGGCAGTTCACCTGCCCAGGTGTGCCACCCTCATCTCCCCTCATTGTGGGGAGGCTGGGGACCCTGGCACAAGTGTCCTCTAGGTCAAGGATAACTGGAGCACTGCCCCTAGGCACAGAGCCAGTTCATCACTGAAAGGAATCACTGAAAGGAATCAGTTTCTCCATGCTTGATTTGCCCCTATTAGTAAATCAGTAACGTGTTTTTCTAATAATCTTCTTGTCCTTCTGGTGCCTGGAAATGTTTTCCTTGAGGTCCGGCTCTATAATTTTTGCAGGAACTGAGGTGAAGCTTTAGCCTGGAGCTTTCTGGATGCTCCTTGCCTTTTAAGCTGGACAGCAGACACTTCAACACTTCTTATGTTACGGCTCTGTGTGTCTAAAACTGGAGCATTGTGGAAGTGTGAATGCATTTGACTAAATACTGGATAATTGGGAACCCTGCCTGTCAGTACCACCCTTGGTCTGAGACAGAATGACAGTGTCGTTAGATGGATTAGCAACAACAATATTAGAAATTATCATTTAGCTACTTAGATTTGGCAGATGAAGAATGTATAGCTAATACAATTAGAGAAGCAAGGATATGTATTTTCCTTGTTCTAAGTAATTATTTTTCTGCACTATTCTATTAATTTAAAAATTCTTCTCTTGAAAGTGCCATGAACTTTGTACATTAAGTGATTACCAGTGATTTTATTTCTCAGTAGTGACTAAGACACTGTCCTGCTTGTAGAATACAGGTATTTTATTAAAAGAGCTGCAAGTGCCAAGAAAATCTATTTAATAAGATTGCTGATTAAGATTTAGCCTTGAGCATTGTATGAACTTCAGTATGTAGCAAAAAGGTGGGAATTTGATTAACTTTATTTTTTCTATCTGAATACAAGAAAGGTGATAACAGGGAGTTGTGTACCGGGACTTGCACTCTCTGCTTAGTTGCTTTGTTCTCCTAACTTTGGCACTAAAACTTGCTAAATCTAAGTATGGACATTCTTACCATTTATTTGATGTCAGATATCTTTCTGGAGTTCATCAAAGCATTATGAATCTGTGGGAGCATGTCTTTTGCCATAGTAGGTAGTGACATTATTGGAAAACTTGGCATCCTTTTCTGATGAGCACTCTAAGGTACCTTGCCCAGGGAATAGGAGTTCCCTTCCTCTTCCCCTGAAGGGAAGCAGACCTCCTCTACAAAGTTTCTGTGCTTCCCATTTTATCATGACAACAGATAGGAAAAGATAGAAATAATTTTTTTTTGGCTAGACTATCACTGCATACATTCCTAATTTTATGATTTAGGGCTTGCAGAAAAGAATGTTTTATTTTCTGTCTTGTCTTCAGGAGACCAAATTGAGTTTTATAATGCTTCTTCATGCACTACATTTTTTAAATTTCTAGTAATTATTTTTCTTTTATTTTTTCATAATGTCTCTATTTAGTTCACAATTTCATTTTTTTTAGCTGAGCAGAGAAACTTTAATTAAAGTGCTTCAATTGAGACCTTATCAGTGCCAAGTGAAGGGCATCACCTGTCTTTTTCTTAGATGACATACAGAGGAAGAGCTATTGATTTTGTCCCAGAGACAGTCTGAGTCATGGCTTTGTCAGACAACTTTATTAGCCATTGGTTAGCTCAGCTGAGATATAATTTTTGGCCATTTTTGACTAACACCAAAATCCCAGAGGGAAATCAGAAGGTGCAGTGCACTGCCTGTGATAATTTCTGTGGCAACCATGGCAATCTTACAATTTCCTTAAACATCTATCAATCCACTGTTACAATTAACTCTTCTGCTAGACATTGACTCATGACAAAGAGGTAGTCCATCATCCTAATCTTCCTTTTCTGCTTTGGAAAGTACGATACTTGGCCAAAAATCAAAAGTTGACTTAATGCATTTGGTATAGGAGGAGGAAGTATCTGTAAGAAAGATAGAGGCTAAAACAATCTCAGCTGGACTGTGATCAGTGCTGTTTCTTTTCTTTTCTATTAGATCTCCTGAGGCAAATAAGCTTACTTGTGCCTTGGGAAAATTAAGTTAAGCAAAGTTTTATTGATTGGGAAGGAAGCTCATCTGGGAAGAGCTTCAGCACATGGTGAGAGGCTGCCTTGTTGGCTGTGATTATTCAGCACGGGCTGCTGGGCAGTGCCCGTGCTGGGGACAGGCTCACTTGTGATTACTGTGTGTGCACAGTGCACACGGCGGGTGCTGCCAAGGGCCTGGGAGTGTGGGATACACAGATGGCATTGGGCAGGTTCCCTGTGACCCCGACGTGTGGCCACGGATAGATGGAGCAAGAAAAGCTGTTGCACTGCTCTTCTCGTTTGAGGTGGATGGACAATAAAAAAATTAATAAAATCTGTATCCTTCTTGTTCATCTTTGAAACATAGTATCTGAGAGCGTACGTCACAGTCTAATTTATATCCAGTTCTAAAATGGTTTAGAAGTAGTCTTGCCAGTTAGGAAGGAAGCTGCTGATGGGACTCTCAGGCTTACAACATACAGGTCCAGTTGTATTTCTGTTGAGCATCTGCTCTCAAGTTTGCTGTTCCATAAAAGTGTTGTTTGTGACATCCCTTCGAAAGGTTGGGAAGCTGTGAGCTTTCCACCATATGTTCCATTCGTACAGTATGTCCACGAGGCCATGTGCAGTTTTGTTTTTTTCATGCCCCTGAGATTCATGTCATATGAAATAACCAGGTGACTGTTCTTCCATGATGAAGAATTTGCTTGATAGGTGCCATAAGGGCCCTGCGTTTCTGGTTACACAGAATTAAGCCTGTACATTGCTGTCTTTGCTGGACAGTAAAAAGCAGTGTATTCTTCACAGCAAGGCCCTTAAAGTGGTGGTTGTGCTATCCATTCTGTCATTGTCTCTGCGAATACATGGACAGTACTAAAACTAATACAGCTCCATACTGCTTCATTTTGGATGTAACTGTGGCAGCAGAAGTGGGGTTTTTTAGCAGTTTCTCTTACATTCTGTGCATGTCAGACCTCTGTCTCCATCGTTGTGCACATTGACAAACTGGTTTGTTTGGAAGCCTCCCCCTGTGAAAGCACACAGGAGGTGATGTCTGGAAAAGGAAAGGGGAGATACAACCTGTACAACACAGGTTAGAACCTGGAGCATCTTTGTGCACCTGCTCATTTGGCCCCTTTTTTACAGCTGGATGTGTTGTGTTTGACACTGGAGGAGCTGAGGTAGCTGCCAGTGCTCTGAGTGCCCCATGTGCATGGAGCTGTCAGTCCATGGGGTGCAGCTACCCTATATGCACATGCTGAACACACAGTGCTGACAAAGTCTGCATTGTTAAACTGCTCTTTTTCTGCACACCGTGGAGGTGGTGACATGGATCTGAAAAGGGTTAGGATGATCTATGTTTACAAAGACATTCTGTAATGCAGCCATTTCATAAACTGAACCAGAATTCATAGGTTTTTGCATGGGCAGAATCCCAAGATAGTCATGTCAGACCCAGGTAGTAGTTTAGGATTACCTAATGGTGTGTTTTATCTGTCCAAGTTACTGTGATTGTCTAATTTATTGGATAACATAAAACATAATTTAATACTCATGTACAGATTGGCAGTCATGTGAATTAACAAGAAACCTGTAAGCTCTGAATTAATTAATGGCTTAGTGCAAGGGAAGTTTTGCTGGTACTTCTGAAGACGGAGCAGATCTATTGCCTTCACACAGTGCATATCTAATGTTCTTGTAGTACCCTCTTGAGAAGCAAAGCAGATTGTAGATCCGTGTAGGAAAGGAAATGCAATACCAGCACTAATAGGGAAGTTTTTATGAAGTTTTTAAGCTTTAAAGCAGTAAACATATTATCATTCAAAACCATATTTTATGATACTACTTTTGTACGGTAAGTTTAATTTTATATTTGCATTACTTTGCCTGAAAAAAAAGGAGTATGTCCTTCGGTATTGGTTGTATAGATGGAAATATTAACATCCCACATAACTGTTCTCTCTGTAGTTCTTGACATTACTGCCTTCTGGCTTGATTTGAATCCTTACTTTTGCTTGTTAGACTTTGGTTTAGGACCAGTCTTTAGTATCAGTGTTTTCTCCTTTGTCATTCCTGCTGATGTTTTTTTTTCCCCATTTCTACATATTTGAGCATCAAAGAATTGTTTGCTAAGAACAAATACAACTTTACTATTGCTAGTTGAAAAATTTTTACTTAGAAAAACAGAGAGGTGATAGTTTGCTCATTTAGCATGAGCATCCTCAGGCATTGATGTAAAAGAATTTAGTTTAGTTGTTGGGAATTGTTTGTCATTGGAGACTGATCTCATTATGGAAGGTGTTGTCACAGTGGCTTAAGAAGGTTTCAGCAATAAAGTAGCAGCTTTAATAGCTTCTTTATTTTGCAAATATTTAGTTTGTATGTAAGGTTTTGTGGTTTTCATATTTTTATTACACATTCTGGCTCAGTATTTTATTGTTGCTCTGGCGTGTAGGAGAGCATGACAGTGCCTTTGAACTGTAGGAATCCGTAAGTTGTTCAGAGAACTTCAAGGCGGTTCAGCGTAGGTTTGGCGCTGTAAGTTTGGCAGCCCAGCTCAGCTGTGTAAGCGGTGTGTGAGTGCCTCAGGGGTGTTAAAGCAGTGCCTTGTGCTTGCAGAGAGCCACATCCTGGAGGACGTGAACCGCTGCATCGTGGCGCTGAGCGAGCAGGACGCCGAGGGCCTGGACCGCGCCGCTGGCGCCATCCGCGGCCGCGCCGCCAGGGTCGCGCACATCGTGGCCGGGGAGATGGACAACTACGAGCCAGGAGCCTACACCCAGCGGGTCATGATGCACGTGCAGCACCTCTCCAGGGCTGGTAAGGCTCCGAGCTGCGCCTTCATCTGTAACGGTGTAACCTTGACTTCAGACGCTGCATCTAAAGTGAATCCTCTGGGGCACTGACGTAATTCTTGGGTGGTACAATGATGATTCCCTCTCCTTTTGGCAGGCTGTTGAGTTAGGATGAGACCATGCGGTTCAAAACTAATTTTTAAAATTTTATTTGAATTACGTGATCTCTGTAAGGTTTCTTGAGTTATGGAGACTGTTGCTGGGGTCCTTAATGCATGCAACATTGTTTGGAGGCTTGTAACTAATGAGGTGGCAGCTTCCCACTTTGTTGCACTGGCCTCACCACAGCTGCCCTAAGCAGATGAAAGGCAAACTCAAAGAAGCAGGTGCACGATTTGTGTGTACTGCCACTTTAAAGACTGTTCAGCAGTAATCAGATGTCTCAAAAAGTCTTCAGTTCTGCAAAACAGATTTGAAACACTCTAAAATGTTTAGCAGTCTCCTTTACATTTCCATAATATTAAAATTAGGGCATCCTATTTTGGAAAATGCCTGTACCAGCCACAGGGCGTGTAACTGCACTATTCTATAAATGCTTCCTGTGTTTTCCATAAATAAATTTCTGGCTTTTCATAATGTATACTAAATTTAAAAAAATAACAATAAAAAAATCTGTGGAGTTCCCAGATTAATGGTTGTGAGTCTAATAGTTGGGCAGTTAAACTGCTCCCAAAAGATTTTCTGGCAAGTCTGTACATCCCTGCAATGTAGGATTTGGCTTCCTGAACGCAGAGGTCTCATGCCCAGCTCTGTCAATCTAAACAAATGTCTAGTACCTTACATTTCACTGACATTTGCTTTATTTCAGCACAAGAAAAGACAGGAATTTTGTTTGAGCTCTTTCTTAATAGGTTCAAATATGTCCAGGGCAGAACTGTCTTCATGTGAACAAGAGTAAACTGACACAGTGAAGTGGCAAAAGAGACAGAACAGTGGGAAGAGTTTGAAATAGGCATGCCTGTTTTGATCTTGTTTTCTGATATTTTGGTGAGAAAATTGAAAAATTTCACCATTGCACTCCTTTCTTCATGATTTCTGGGAGTACTGTGAGGGAAGCAGCATAGAAAAGCATAGTTTTTATTCTCATGGAAAAGCTGAGCCTGTTTTTCTTGAAACTGGTAGTGTTTAAAGACATTAGGAGTTGACGTTGATTTCTCTTATGTTGCCTTGCTTTGACAGTAATATATATAATATACCGAAACCTGTCTGCAGACGACAGGGAGGCATCAAATTGGTTGTGGTTGGAATGTGTGCTTGTTTCAAGGGACATCAAGCATGGTCACATCTCAAATGACTTTGCAGTACTTCAAGGAATTCACTGTCTTTATGTTGTTCAATAGGAGTGGAAAAAAGACACATGTACTTCTCATTTTCACCTGTATTTATATGATCTGAAGTGAACAGATATTGAACTGCATGAGGGCTGCTTGGTTTTGTTTTATTTAACTTTTTCAGCTTACTAAAGTGCAGGTAGGTTGTAGCCCACAGGTGTAACCTAAACCATTCTATCCCAGCTGGGTCTTGCAAAGGGACATTTCACTAGGAGAGAATTCTGTATTTATGCTGCCATAACCTCCTCAGTTAACTTTCACAAATAACCTGGTTCAGTGAAGGGCGTCCTTTATGCCAATGGAAGAGGTGTACAGTGTTACTGATGAGAAATTATTGTAGGCCGAGTATAGAATTAGTGAAAACAAAATTACAGACAAGGAGCATACATGGAAATAGCAGACAGCTAAAGATGAGAATGGCAGAGTAAATGGGAGAAGAACTAGGAAGGATGCAAATTGGAGGTAACAGAAGGGAGAAAATTTGCATAAAAAGAAGCAGATATATTTACTGTTCGTTAAAACAAAAATCAGGGTTAAATTGTACAATATATGATGAGGTAGTTTATAAGAAAAGAAAGATGTTTAACTCTCTGCATTGCAGTATGCAAGGAAAGAGCAAAAGATCACTGAATCTGTCTCTTCGGCTGGAAGACAACAGACATATTTAAGATAAAGTGAGCTATTCAACAGTAGTATTTTAATACTTCCGCAAAATTACTATTAAAAAGTGGAGCCTAATTTCTTAGCTCAAATGTAGTCTGGTATATGTATGAGCCCTTGGGAGCCAAGTGCATCTCTGCAGCACCATACAATGGAGTGTCTGCTTTCTCAGGTGTGTTTATCCTGCTCCTCTTTTTTACCCCTTTCCTTTCCCTGAACAAGAAAGAGAACCCCAAGAAGACTAACAACAAGGCTCTGTGAAAGCCCCATCTATGGTGTGGAGTTGAGCTTTTAGAAGTTAAATAATACCAGAGCTGAAGCTGATATCCCTTGGTTTGCCGTCTGTGTGTGCGTGCCATGCATTAGGACATTGTGGTTATGTCATGACACCCAGCTGTGTTACCAAAGAGCTGCTTTATGCAGGTCACTGCATGGGTGTATGCCAGGGTCACAGATTAGAGAAGGCTGCTGTCCACAGGCTGAATTTAGAGTGTGATGACGCACAAGACTGTGGGAAGAGAGTATATGATCTCATGTTGGCCATAGTTACAGGGGGACTTGGCGATGTTAGTCTTCCTGGAGTGGAATGGTGCTGTGACTCTGTGGTTGCACTGCTAGGGCCCTTGCAGAGTTTCTGCTGATCCCCAGGCCTTGAGGCTGTGCTAATGGGGCTGCAGGGGTGCTCCTGCTGTGGGGGAGCACTGTGCTGGCTGTGCCCCTGTTCCACACTGCAGTGACACTGGGCCATGCTCTGTCCCCTGCTCTCGGGTTTGTGTGGGTAGGAAGGAGCAGCAGAGCATTCTGGCCAAGGCCCCAGTGCAGATGGTTGTAAGCCAGCACTGAGCACCATGGCCCGAGGCCTGTGTGAAACCCTGGGGGCCCTGGAGAAAAGTGTTCAGCCATGGTGGTTTGTGTGTTCATGTGTGGAGTCAGTGGGTTTAGCCTGGCAGGGCCTGTTTGACTGTACAAGGGAAAAGTAGTTGAGCTTGAGGCTGTCTTCTGGTGTGGTTAAGGCTGAAAGCTTTAAGGTGAAAACTTTATTGCTGGTTCCTCTGTCTGGCACTGTTTGTTAGATTGAAATATGCAGATTGTTGCATTTTGGTAGGGTTTGTGTACTGTTGTATCGAAGCAAAGTGAAACCTTTAGGAACTCTGTTTAAAAAATCCTAAGGCATTTCTTCTTCAGAACTGGAAGGATGATCTTGTTCTGTACTTTTAAACACCAGTCTCCTCTGTTATTTTATTGCCTGCCAGAGTCTGGAGCAGTTAAATTTAAGTCAACAATTTATATTATGGCATATATCTGTTGATAGAGTAAAGAGTCCGTATTGTAAATTTGGTCTGCAGTTCTGCTTTAATACCAAAGTATAATGATATACATACATGTGTAAATACATATATAAATTCTTTAGTTACTTAGATGTCTACAGATCTTGTAAAAATAAACAATGAAAAGGGTGAAGTATTTTAACTGCCTCAAGTCTGCAGTGGGCCAAAGACATTAAGCTTTTAGACCTTTTCTGGATTGTTTGTGTTGGTGTTCAGTGATTTTCTTTAAAACTTTCACAGGCTTCAGTTACTTTTTTGGCAGCATATTTTAACACGATATTATGTGCCAATATGAATGAATTTATTTATTTACGCTAATGCATTTATTTATTTCCTGGTCCCAAGATTGGTATTTTGGTCACCTTCCAGTCTCCCCTTTCCCTTCACAACCCTTTCAGTGTGGGCACTTGAACAGCCCTATGTTAATACTGATCTAGTATACCTGAAACAGAGCTGTACGGTAATTTATTAATTGATTCGTCAGGGTGGATTAAGTTTACTATATTGCTTTCCTCTGGGAAAAGGTAATTTATCTGAACCATAAAAAGACAGTGGTGTTTTCATGATACAAGCATCCTTCCATCTTGGGCTTTTTATTCAGCTTTTCCATGTCTTGCAAGCCTATGTGCACAAGCTAATGGCTTGTATTTTCCTGGCTGCTTCACTTGCCTTTTTCAATTCCAGTTTACAGGTTTGTTACAGCAGCTTATGTGAAATGGCTGTCAGTTTCCTTTGTCCCTTGCCTTGAGTCTTCTGCAGTAGGGATTGTTCTTCTTCAGAAGTGTGGCTCTTTCACTCAAAGACACCCTCCTGAGAGGAAATGGAAGAGAGGATTATCTGTTTTCTCTTGCCCACTCTGACACTTAGTACTTATTTTGTCATCTTTTGGCAAAGCCACCTGAGCCAGCATGGGGAGAGAGGAGCACCTCCAGAGACTTTTCTGCCTTTTCCTAAGATGTGTTGATTGGATCCTTAGATGGGCTGAATGGGCTGTAGAAGGTCTTTACCTCTTGTTGTAGAACAAAAAATACAATACGACCAGCTTCATTCTAAATTATTTAGGGGTGTATCATTATGATTCAGGATGGCTCATGTAATGACATGTTGAACTCTGATTTCTTCAGAGGGCTTATAGCAGAGATATTGAGAGACAGATTCTTTTATAGTGTTTGGGTACAATGAATAGGATTGGTCCTTTAGGGCACCGCCTTTTTGTAAATATCTCTAGCAGTAAACAAGCTGGAAAAACACCAGGTATCAGGAGGAGGATATCTACAGGGATTGTTTATAGGGATTGTTTTGGGTTCCTCCTCACGATTTCCCAGGCCAGACTGAGAGAGTTTTGTCCTTGGCTTTCCCACAGGCTTCAAGGCACTGCCTGGAGCCTAAGAATCCATGTTCTGACCACTGTCAGTTCCCACAGAGTGGCTAAAATGAGGTGAATGAACCTTATTCATTCTGTGGGGCACACAAAAAAACCATAGCTTTTATTAATTTAGAAAGACAGTGAAAAAATATTTTTCAACAGTTGTTCATCACTGTCAGAATGAGATCTAAAGAGAATACTTGCTGTTCAAGTCTGTTTAGTATTCAGTGATTTTTACCCTTGCTTGTGAAACCCAAAGACCTGCTGAAGAAGAGGACTGATTATTGTCACTTCAAAATATACAAAAAAATGAAAATCCCCAAAACATTTGAAGAAGGAGAGAGGCCTGAGCATGCAAGCTTATGGAATTGGTAAAGTTGTGAAATTGGTGCACAACCCAGACAAGGAACAGCTTATAAGGAACTGTTTGGCAGAATTATTTTAAGAGCTAAAAGGAAAAAAAAAATAAATGGGCGAAGAAAAACACTGAGGGTATTTACATGTTTTAGCCTAAAATATGCCTTTTTATGAGGTACATGATGATTTTAGGACTATAACTTAAGCAATAACCCTTCATTCTTGTTGCTGTTACTCTATTACAGCGTCAATAACCTCCATTTGGTGGTGTCTGCAGTGCAGCTTTGTTTGTAGGGCTCTGTTCTGATCCTTCTGTGAAATTCTGTTAAAAATGTTGGCTTTAAACACTGGATTTTACTTCCAATATAAGAATGTTCTGAAAAATAGAGGGGAAATACCATCTTTTTTGTGTTAAAGGTAATCAAAAAATTACCCTGAACATGGTTAATTCTTTTTGCCAATCTCTTTTTCCTTTCCTGTACCTCAAAAATATCTTTGCTTCACTGTTAATAGCAGTGTAATGCCCATGTTGCTTACAGGCACTGTGTGGGCATTAAGGTGCCTTTAACTACACATCTGCTGCTTTAAAATGCTGTTGCACTTAGTGATCATTTAAAGCACTCAGGAAAGTGCTCTTCAGTGCACTGCTCCCCCAGGCCTTGCTCAGTGACAGGCTTGGAGTGCCCAGTGAAGACGTGCTGTTCAGGGCAGTCCTTGAACACACCCAGAGTCCAAGAACTTTCCTCCTTCTAAAGAGAAATCTTAGTAAGAGCAGCATTTGAAATGCAGCATTATTATTAAATAAATACATGTTTCTGAAGGTAATAACTTTGTTCTTGTGGTGTTCAGTTGAGTTTTGATGCTTTTTTGGTTGTTAGGTCATTTTCCTGGATTAGGATCATAAATACCTTTCTGTTACCTGCCCTGAATTTGGCACACATGGTCTTGCTCCATCTAAGTTACATGGGGAGAGGGAGGGAGCTGGACGAAGGGTCTCTCGGTTTGAGTGACATTGGTGGAAGAACTGGAAAAGTGAGGATGTTGGGTGGAGTCTAGTCTTGTTCCAATGGTAATGAATTAGCCAATTCGGTGAAGCCTGGTTTACCTGTAGTCTAATTTTGGAGCACAGAATACTTGGGGAAGCCTGCCTTAAAGTGAGAATGCTACTGAACCACCAGTGTTGTCTTTGCTTCTGCAATTTCCACAGGCCCCACAGAGAAAGTGAGAATGGCAGTATACTAATGGGCAGTAATGGCTTTTTTATTCCTCTCTCCAGTGTTTTGTGGTCTTGAGGTTTTTTTGGTTGGTTTGTTGGGTTTTTTCAAATAGAATTTCCCTCCTGTAGTCATTGTATGTGACATTTTGTGATAAATCTTCCCTCACTTGGAGCTACATTAAGAAGTGACTTGTGACTCGCCAATGTCTGTATAATTTTAATATATCCTTTTTAATTTATCTCTCTCTTTTAGATCTTAAGGACCACTAGACTGGTCTGGTTCAGTAGAGTCCCTTCATTAATGACAGCCCTTCCCTAAGCTGATAAGAATATCAGGGAACCCCTGCTGTTCCTTTTACTGTGTATTTTTAACTGAAGAATATTCTCAAACTTGCACAAGGTTATCTTTATGCCCATATCAAAACCATTACGTTAATTTCAGCTGTGACTTTCTTGCACATGCTCTTAAATGTCTTGACCTCTGTACTGTTAAGGACATTTCATTCACTTCCGGCTTTGTAACTTTTGGAATGTGTTTTCCAGAGCCTCTGGAACAGAGTTTTATCTCATTACTGTTGTCATAATGTGCATGTGGGGATCTTGCACCTACAAACCCTGATGCTGTTGTTACTTTACATTTTTGAGGAGTTAAAAGCACGCTGTGTCTGCTGCACTTGTCTGTGGTTAACTTGCTGTGTCTCAGGCACCAGCTGATTATTTATTTCCTTTGCCATTCCACATTCAAAGAATTATTTCATCCTGTTGTCTTTCAGAACAGTGTAATATATTGGAGATGGCATCTTTCTTACAGAAGCTGAAGTTTTTTGTCTATTTTACAAGCTTTTCGCAGTAAGGAACATTTTAGTTCTTAATGAGCAGCTTTGGCTTCATCTGACATGTCCTGGAGCCAAGATGTTTACATGTCAGGCCATGATTTGCCTCCTAAGCAGCATTGTGAACTGAATAACTTGATTTCATTCATCATCAGTACTTAAGAGTTAATTGTCTATTTCATTGTATCTATGAGGACTGTTTTGGTTTAAAATGTGAATGTAATCCAGTCTCAGTAAGGATTTCCTTAGACCTGAAAAATTTCAGTTTCTTTTTGTTCTTCAACTGTAGTTCACTCTTAAGTTCTTCATGGAGATAATTTCCAAATCAGAATTTACAAAAAGCACCTTTCACTGTTTCCATTTTTGCATGTAATACATTTTTATGTTTTATAGTAAAATTCATAGTTTTGTGCCGTGCCCTATCATAATCATAAAGTTATATGATTGCCCTGCCTCCCTCCAATAATATTTCCAACTACATACATTTAACTCCACTCTAAGATTTTTTTTTAGTGATTCCTTTCTGGCAGCGTGCCCTCAGCTCTTCGTGCTTCTTCCTTATTAACCATGAACTTCTAGATCTGGAAATGATGCAGTAGCTCTTGGTGGGGAGAGCATATGCATAATTCAGTAGGATTTATATATGCCTGTGTATGTATGTTTGGATTATAAATCTGTTAACGTAGTAAAATTGATTCTTGCTGAAATCATAAATGATAAACTTGTCTTCATTTTGTTCACCTTGTCTTAGTAAGTCTGTCACCGCCATTCATGGCAGTATTTGGGGAGGTGGCATTGAATGCATTATATGCCAAATAGATTTCTGTGACTAGGGCTTCTCCTTGCTTTCTGGGGGCTGTGTTCTGTTTTCTACCAGAATCCCACTGCTGGGCAAGGTCATCTCTGAAGTTGGTTTTGTTTGCTGCAGGCTTCGTTTTGTGTCACAGTCAATGAGAACACCAGACCACCTCCTCAGTTTACCCAGTGCTGTTAAACAGCTGCAGTTGTTTGGAATAATTCAGTGGGTAGCAGACAAAGTGTAAGGAATGCATCCATCAGAACTGAAGCATTTGTCATGGAGTTTCATGCTGGAATGTACAACTGTATGTCACTCACACTCCTTTTTGAATGTTGTCAGGCATTAAAAGTTCAATGGTAGACAGCTTCAGTAAGCAGACGGGAAGGTCTGTATCTTGGGTATTGTGCAAAAAAGTTGTTGCAGAATTCCTCAGCCTTCCCAAGCACTCTAAAGTAGCAGCCATGCTTTGCTCATGGAACACTGGGCCTTAGCAGCCAGGTCAGGCAGTAAACTGTTGATGACCCTCCTAAGCAACAGGAATATTTGGGGAAAACACATAGATGTTTTTCAGCAGCTTGTTTAGTTGGGGGGTTTGGGGTTTTTTTCCCTTATGGTTCAGTTTTATAATTTCTTTCCCGACCTGCAGCTTCAAGTAGCATTCCTTGTACCAGAACATTAGTGTTTTCCTAGGAACCTTACTTTTGATGTTGAGGGAGGCTTCTGATAATTGCCTGAAACTAATTCCTTGGTCTGAAGTCAGAAGTGTTCAGTGAGCAATTCTAGATGATATCAGCATACTGTTGGTTTTGTTATGCTTATTTTTGAGGAAGGGGAGGCTAGATTTCAGGAAATACGGTAAAGCAGATATCTGAGGAAGCATTTATGGTAAAACAAACAATATTTAATGATAGTGTGACAAGCATCAAAGTTGATACATGGATTGTAACAGGAGTGCCAAAATAAGATGGGAAAGATCTAAGAATGTGACCCTTGGAAAGAAGATGGTACCCACTGTACACTTCCCAAAGTAGGCCTTGCCAAACTCAGACTGTTGGGGAAAAGCTTTCTGGGGAACAGAGGATACTGAGAATGGGCTGGGCCTTAGTGCAGGTGACTTGTGAGAAGGGGGAGAGACTGAGATTTGGACATGGGGAGATGGCAGCCGAGGGGCAATGGATAGAAACTGCAGCTTCTGAGAGAATTGTGGTGACTCTGGTGCTACTCACTCTTGGTAGAGACAGGTGGCACAACTGAGCACAGTGGCCACAAGCTGTGGAGAAAATCAGGGAGAGTATGGGCAGAACAGGGAATTTATTCCCTGTAGGGCAGCACTAGAACAGAGAAGCAGTGACATTTTTGTCTTTGAAGGTTTTCAAGACTTAGTTGGACAAAGCAGTGACTGACCTGATGTTGTGTTAGTCTTGTCTGAGGAGATTATATGCAGAATCCTTTTCAAATGATGTATGTAGGATTTTTTCCCTGTGTTAGACACCAGCTACAGTCAGATAAGAGCCATCTTTTTTGGGTAATTAAATGTTTTAACGTGGGCATTCATACTCTGCTGTAGTGATCTCATATTCTTAGGGAAAAGTTTTCTCTGCTTAGTGATTTACTTGTTATTAGAAATACATACTGTTGCTATTAAGAAAAGTAAAAATGTTTGCATATACTTCATTCAAAATCTGCAGATTTCTCCAGAATGCTAATACAGACCTCTTATATGAAGTATTGTGTATTAAATGATGGTCAAGCATAGAAACATTGCAGATGGATGCAATTCATCTGTGGGGTTTAGTCTGATATGTTTCCAAATAGGCAAAGAAGCATTTAAAATTTGTAGGCGCTCTGCTTTTTAAAGCGTTTGTTTACTCATCAGCATGCTCTTTTCAAACCATGGTAATTACTTTCTTTACTGAGAGCTAATAGTAAACTTTTCAGCAGTGCTCCAGATTTCTTTCAAATAACAACATAGTCCTCTTGTGTTTATTTCATTCGTTCACTTGTCTTGCTTCTATTTTGTTCTGTGAGATTAGTAAGGCAAGTAAGAACCTTTATCTAAAGACACCTTTAGAGTTTGTATCTTAATAGTGTTAGAAGCAATGCTAGTTTTATTCAGTATAGTTTTACTCAGTTTCCAATAATGCTAGTTTTATTCAGAGTAGTTTTATTCAGTTTCTAACCATTGTTTGTGAGCTGAAATGAATCTTTAATAGTCTGCTGTTCTGTATCTTGGAGGAAAATCATTATGTCTGCATTGCAGGTTGGGAGGAAGCTTTCTTGTAGTCAGCCTTTGTAAACTCTAAACGCCAAGTAAAGAACAAAAATGTCTTGGGAACCTTTTCAGCCTTTCCATAGTGTCTCCACAGAACTGGATGTAGCAGGAAATGTAATTGGCAATTCCTCTCTTGTCCGTCAGCAGTCCACTGCAGCTGGAGTTCTCCCTAAGAGTCTGCACAGAACAGTCAATACCTGTTACAAGTGATACTTCAACTGTTCCTTTACATTCTGGTACAGAACTTTCTTTAGCTGAAGAAGTTTTCCCTGCTGGTAACAGTAGCATTGGCACTAATAGCCATAAATGTTGCTAATTTATTTGAACACTAGTTGATGGAGAGATTTCAGGTAAATACTGAAGAAGTTTCTCTGTGTAAGGAACTCATTAGAGACAGGTCACAGCATCCAAAAGAGCAGAAAGAGAAATTAACCTGTTGTTGTTATTGGCAGGCATTTTTAGTGTTGTTGGTGGGCAGTTGGGTAAGACAAGGCTTCTTTGTAGGCAGAAGGTGTAATGCAGGATGCAGTTACGGTCAGCCATAAGTGCCAACAGCCCCTTCAGGTTCTTGCTTTGAGCCTTAGAGAGAGCCACTTGAGTTTGTCACCTTGGCCACAAACAAGCTGCCCATTGGTATTTCATCTTCTGCAACTAGCAGTCTATTGCTCTTGAATGATATGCTACAATTGAACATTCTCATCAAATGTACCAGCATCCCTTTATCACTCTAGATTTTAATCTATTGCAGTATACTGTGTTCTGATAATGAAAGCTTACATGGTGGGCTTCAGCAATTAGAACCTAATTGCAAATCCACTGCAGTGATTGTCATGCAGCCCTTGGGTTCCTGTTCCCTCTGACCCGTGCCAGTGTTTGTGATCCCACTGCTCTGAGAGGCTGCAGCAAAGGCAGGAAGCACACACAGAGTTAGTCTGTCACGAGTCACTGCTTTCTGAATCATTCTGTGGCTAGCTCTGAATATTAAATTTAGAGACGGTATTTTTCTGGCACCATTCAGAAAAATATCTTTTCTGCAGTTGACAGCATTTAGTGGTATTTCACTGTAATTAAGTATTTGAGGATTTTGGCTACCGAGCTGTATTTTTCTTGTGCTTACTTTTTAAATGTCAGCAGTCTTCCATGAAAAATAATTCTTCTTGATTAAATTATTTCAGTTATTCCAAGTTACTGTTGTAGTAGACATAGAACTAAAATGTAGTGACCCTTTTCCCAAATACATTTTGACCAAGAACATTTTGTCTTGTATGTTTTTTTGTTTGCTACCATATGTCAAAAACATGGTATCTGACTCTGCCTAAAAAAGTCATATTAATTTTCTGATGTTTCCCAGTGGGATATGCTATTTTTTTTTGTCTTTGGGCCAAAAAAAGCTTGAAATCTTGTGCAGTTTTATTCTCTGTGGCTAATTCAATTATTTTAAGGTTTTCTAGGCTAATGCTACACCCACTGGGAACCAGATTTGTAAAAAGACAATATTTCTAGTAATCTGCCAAAATAGCTGGCTGCATTTCAAAATTAAATGTTTGAATTGTCTGCTGTTAATGTTTTGAAGACCAATGCATTGTCAGCATAGCTATATTTGGGAAAATATGGCTCAGCTACATATTCTGAGCTTCTGAAATGACACTGGTGTCTCCTGTAAAAAAGTTACTGGAGTACACAGAAAGCAGCCAGTCCCAAGCACTCCTAAGTTCAGCACCACTGCTGTGCCCCCTCACTGAAGGACTGGCTGGGGACAATAAACAAGTTTGTGTGTTGGGAATTTCTGTACTCACTTGTTTCTTCCCACCTTTCTCCCTCATAGGATGACTGTAAGGTTTTTGTGAGTTAGCACCATTCGCTGCTTAAGTGGTTTATAGCACAGTGTTTCTACAATGAAACCAAACAAGGTTCACAGAGAGGGGTTTGGGGTGCTTGAAATTTTATTTTTATTAAACTCTCAGGAGTTTTCTTTCCCACTTAAATTACTAATAAGCTCTGCTTTCTGTTCAGATAGTCTTTCTTATGTAGAATGAAGTCACTCCCCCAGGACCTCCATTTCCTCTTAATTGCCTTTTTATGGCATTTTCTGTGTCCTGCTCAGTCCATTTGGAATACCCAAATTGGGAGTATTTGCTTAGCAGCCTGTAGAAATTGCCCGATTTGTTAATTGTCTCTTTGCTCTTCCTGCCTGAGCTCCAGCTGTGTTTGGGGGTTTTTTCTTGGTACAGACTTTGGGTATTCACCACTCTTAGCTTCTGTGTATCTGTGTGCCATTCAATGTAGTGCAGATGCCTCTAAGTGAAACCCAGGGACTGCACTTAAAGGGAGGAAGGGCAGTGATCTGCTTTGAGGAGTAGTGGTTGTTTCCACAGCTCATGGATGTCCTGCTGTAGCTTGGGACTGATGAGACAAGACAGGCCCACATGGTCGACACTGTCTGCTAAGGAATGAGAAATAAATTCTGAAATTCCTCTCATCTGTCCTGGGGGGAAATGTCATTCTCATCTGGGATCTCATGGTCGGTCTGTCCTTGAGCATGGCAGCAAAATATATTAGGTAGAGGGCTTCAAAAAAAGTATTATGTAAATGATTTAAATTATCTTTCTGCTCTTTTGGATGCTGTGACCTGTCTGTAATGAGTTCCTTACACAGGCAAACTCATCTACTCCCTCAAAACCATGCCCACTAAGAACCCCTTTGAAGATCCCTGTGAGGGATTCCATTGCGGCCTTGAACTGTGATGTTCAGATGCAAAGCACTGCTTTAATTCCCAGGTTCCTTCCATATGTTTTCCAGGCTGTGAAGAGGGTGCCTGTGCAGGGCAAAGTCCAGGAATTCCAAAGGCCCAAGCAATCAATCCCCTGTGCCCGTACATTTTGGAGAACAGGGGCTGGTGTGTATGTCTAAACTGTCCTGGTGCAAAGCAAAATAACTCTGTGTGCCAGGTAGGAAGCTGAATCACTGTCATGAATATATTTAGGGGAGGAATAAATTAGGGCTGTTTCAAAATTAAAAGGAGCAATTTACTGGATTGTCAGCCATTAATTACACACACTGCCAATAATTAGGTCTCACTCACTGTCAATGTTTTCTCATATTCAGGATAGTTAACTGCTAAAAATCTTACCCTTGTTAACTGTGAAGATCAAGTACCACAAAACTGTCAAGTTCAGCGTAGTTTATGTATTAATATGTCCGTTAAACACATGCATACAAAAATATTTACGATGTGCATTTGCATACAGCTAGGTAATTCTCTGTACACTTATATATGTGTATATGTGTATATGTATAAACATGCTCAGCTGTGTGCTTGTGGGTCTGCCAGCAGTCTGCCAGTTCTGCAAGCTGCAAAATGCCTCTGCACAGCTGCAGCTGGCACAGGTCTGAGTTAGAGAAGCAGGTACTGATTACAGCTTGCTTTCATTGGAGAATTCTTATGTACATCAGGCCTCTGCCTGGGCTGCTTCATTTTGTATTACGCTGTCATTATGCAGAAGCTTTAGCCTGAAATACTAAATTCCATTAGGACAACTTATTGCTCTTTATGCTCTAAATAGTCAAGGAGGGGAGTGGGCATAGTGGGGGATTCTGAGATTGTGCCTCTCATACACTGGCCTGGGATTGAGACTGCCAGAGGAATATGAACTGTTTCAGCCTAACTTGTGGTAAGTTCCACAAATAGTTAATCTCTTTTCCTGCATAAAACCTATAAGCTTGTTATCAAATATGGTAATTGAATATGAACGCTAATATAAGGGGTATATCAAATGGCTATAGTCACAAAGCTCTTCTGCTTCTCTCATATATATGTGTATATATATGCAAATGTATCTCTTGGAAAGCCATTTGATACAGTACCATAATAAAAAGTTACCAATTTAACATCCTATCATAGAAATAGAGGCTTGAGTTAAGGGTCTGTACCATAGTGCAATCAGCTTCAGGAGCAGCTTGATCTTCATATTAGGATTGCATTATGTGGATTTGTAACAGTCACAAGTTGGAGTTTCAAAACTTGTGTTATTCAGCCTTTTGCAGTGAGTGCACATACTCTTTTCTGCAGCAATTCTATTATTATTTCAATGTATTTTGGAACACCTCTAATGAAGCTACCTCCATCAGTCACTGAAACAGTCTGTTCTGTTCTGAATGGCATGTTGGGTGCTGTGACTCAGGCTGCTGCCAGCAGATCCCTGATATTTCACATGGTGTCCCTTAGCACAGCACAGTTGCCTCAGTTTAGATGGGTTTTATTTTTTAATTCTTTGTATACCATTCTGGATTGAAGTGACATAAAGAGTAGACATAATACTAAGCAGTAAAATTGGCTTACTGGAATAGGCAATGTTCTTACCATCTGAAATTCTTAGCTACCTTTTCAGAAGAAATTTACAAATGCTTATGTTTCAATCACAAGAAGTGCAAGCTATTATTTGATCTCAAGGAGTGTAATTAAATAAAGAAGGACTGAATAAAGGCTGTGTCACTATTTACTATATTTCTTACTGTGTCTAGTATTACCTTGCATTTAAGAGATGGCTGTGTTTCTAATTTTTACAACCATACTTTTCTTCACTTCCACTGAATTCTTGCACCTGGAAAACTGCTTAAATCCTCTGGATGCTACCTGTATATACACCCATCACACTGACTTCCATGCTAGGGGATCAGGTTGTGGGGGAATATAAAATACTGGAGGTACACACCTCTTGTGTCAAGTCACTTCTCATGCTGCCACCACCTGTGCCTTGCTGTAGGTCTAGGACATACCCCTTTTAACTTGCCTGCCTGCACATCTGCTTTATTTCAGTGCTCTGGCATCGTGCTAGCTTCATATGAAACTCATCCAGTAGCTTTTTAGGCCTTACTTGACCATATTTCTGTCTTCAGGTGGGTTTTTGGAAGTTTTCCTCCTCTTAGAGTTCTAATTCATAACTAGTAACTTACCCTGATTTTTTTATCTTCAGACGGAAAACTATTTTTTCACTCTTATTTTTTTTTAAATGCTCTTTGTTTAATGAGTTTTGTTCGGGCACAGAAGGTGTCTGCAGGTGGCTGAATGCCCAAGAGAGTTGTCTGTTGTGTTGAAAGGCCACTGGAGCTGAGTCAAGCCAGAGCTGTGGCGGGGTTTCAGTGTGTGTAACTAGGCTCTGAAGCTGTGCCACAGAGAGCTTCAGTCACTGCCTGTGCTCTCACTTCCATTTCAAAGCTGCCTTTGAAGGAGTAGTTCTTCACTCTTTGTTCTAGTGGGAGCTCTCCAACCTTTCCCCAGTCCGTTGGCAGCACTGGGTATTTTTGGGAGGAAACTTCCGTTTCAAACGGGGTCCCTCTAAAAAGGAGATTTAAGCAACCTCCCCCCCCCCCCAACTGGTTCAGGAAAAGATTTCCTTAGAGAAAAGTGGGAAAAAATTGTTTATTCAACAAGCGAAGTGTTCACAAGCATAAAAAGTGAATAACATTAAACAATAAAACCTCTCGCTATTCTGAAGAGAGATGGCAGATTCAGAAAGTCCTTGCTGTGTGTGTAGCTCAGCTCTCCCAGTGTCTGCTCAGTCCCTCCGGCCCTGGAAATGCCGTCCTGGGCCCAGCAGGCGCAGGCCTGAGCTCCGGGTGTCCTCTGGGTTTGTAGTCCAGAACAGGTTTAAACAGTTCCAAGAAAAAGAAAAAAGTCCAGGGAACTTCTCTGCTAAAAACTAACTAAAAGCACAGCAGATCTCTGTCCTGCTGTCTGTCCATGCTGCAGACAGCACAGTCCAGGAGCAGAATGAGGAGCAGTGAGTGCAATTCCTGCAAACAAACCCCGCTGCTTCTGTCCCCGCTTCTCTCTCTGAACTGGTCTGAAAGGTGTAAAACTCAATGTCCAGCACGAACAGAACAGACAATTGGGGATACAAGCATCACAAAGTCACCCTAGGACAGTCCACAGTCTTTGTAGATGTGGATAAACACTGAAGGGAAACTTTGGTTATTTACCACAGATTCTTTTTCTCGAGATAAATTGTCGGTTTGCTAGTTTCTTCCCTTTTTTCCCTGAGTGAAAAACCATAAACATTTTGAACTAAAAAAAAATAAAAAAATTGTTAATAATTTCAGTTAGTTCTAAGAGCTGGTGACTGTTCATGTCTGGTCAAGTGTGTTTGTTTTGTTAAGACATTCTTTAGGTGAATGTTGGACACATGTGGTGGACAGTTTAGCTTTGAGCCTGCTGCTTTTTCACTCTCAAGCTGCTTTGCTGGTGGCTGCAGTGGCGTTAATCCCTTAACAAAGCTGAATGTAGAGGTAGGAGCACAGGGGCTCATGCTCTCAGTTGTTGTCAGTGGCCTTGTGCAAAGCCGAGAATCTGTCCTCCTGCTCAATTTATTGTTAAAAATAACAGGCACAGAGTTGCTAATTGGAATACAGGGGTTAGTGAAGTTTAGTTTTCTTTATGAAGAGCTGGGCCCTGACAGATGTTAAATTACAGACTGGGTTCATTAGTTGATTTTGATTGAAGACAAAATCAAGCAAAAGTATTACAGAACTAAGACAACATGCCTAAAAGGCAATACAAATAGTATTATATAAAATGCCAGAGGAATTAGGGAACACTTGACAAATTTTAAAACAAATTAGGTTGATTTCAAGAATGTATTTTTGATAGTGTGAAGTCTTTAATTACTTTAGGGACTTGGAACATTACGCTTATGAACATATTGGTATTTTCCAAACATCCTCCTTTCTGTGCCTTCTCCCTCAGGGAAAGCAGAATTACAGATGCTCATATTGAAATTTGCTTTTAATTTTTGTTGCAGGAGAATCAGAACATAAAGAAAACAAAATAAAGTACAAACAAAACAAAACCCCAGAAAAATTTAGTACTTCTCAGTTGTCTAACACTTGATATTTTTAATTTTACGTGTTTAATTTTGCTTTTGAAAGACTGAAATAACGAATCATTTCCACCTGTTTTCAGTTGCATTCACTTCTCCACTATACTTAGGCTGCCTAGAAAATTTAAGCCAGGTACAGGAAATATGAATGTTATTGGTGTAATTCAGGTCCACTTAATGCAGTATTTCAGAGGGTTGCCTGACCCTTTGAGGTCTATGAAGTATTTTGGATGCCAGTTATCCATGGGTAAGAGCTCATATATACACCAAAATACTCTTCTTTTTTTATTAGTCATTGGTTGGGAGCTCAAAACTGAAATAGATCCTGGTAGTCTTTGATTTGAGGGAGTTATCCTATCACTTACAGGGGAAATGACCAGGAAATAAGGCCTGTTTGATAGCTCAAGTGTATTTTCACACTTCCTTAGCAAATTGGTGTCTGCATATTTTAGAATGACAATATAGTCTTGTGTTTTAATTGTCTGTGTAAAAGGGCTGTGGCTGCAAAGCCCTATCTGGAATGCTGACAGAAGAAGGCCCTGAGGTGGTGCTTGTGTACCCAAGTGCAGCCTGGGTTGTTCCACTTAGAATTATTTTGATAGTTTAGGGGCCAAAATCTTTGTTTAACTAGAAAAAAAAAAGTTACAAAATGATGAAAAGTTCTCACTCAGTGGTGGTTCTTTGAATTTCTTTTTAAACAGTAAATAGGCACTTGTTCTCCTTAATTATTTTACTTGATTGCAAATGAGAAATGTACCTTGTCTTTTTCTGTACTGTTATAAATCTTTCCACTGACCCTTTTGAAGGTGAGACAATTCCAGTGATAATCTGAAGAGGGTAGCGCTGATTTTAAATACCCTGCTTTTCAAATTAAGTGGCAACTGCTTGTTGCCTCAAAGACTGTGAAGTTATTGTAATTTGAAAATGAATTTAAGTGTCTCCAAGGGTTATGTGGGTCTCCTCATTAAAGTAAGGGAAGAAAGCATTACTGGGGCACCTTTCCTACCACCTGAAGTATTAAGTTGCCAGGTCTTCTAATTCAGAAATCTGGTTGTTTTCAGCTGAAGCTTTGTCTGCCTACAGATTTATTATATGCTTCAAAATTTTCCTGGAATGTTGCAGATTTATTGTATTAGTAGTATTGTTTTCATGTGTTAAGAATTTGTGAATTGCACAGTGTGGAATTGTGGAGTGAAGGGTGGAACAGTGGAACACAGACAGTATTAGTGTTTGAAACCAGCACACTGCTGGAGAGAGAGCTTTAGTACTATGAGGTTTGTTATTCAGATTGAATATTGCACAGGTTCAGTTTTATCCTTTTGCATTTATTTCTTCTATGTCCTCAGACTCCAAGTGACAGGAAATGAGTTTGGTCTGGGCTTTTTTGAGGTCTTTCTCTGTGTGGTGGGTTTTCCATCTGCATTCTCTCTGTATTCTGTGCCAGGTTTCCTTTGCTTCAGATTGATGTGAGGGGCATCGAGTGCTACCAGGTCACTATGCAGGGTAAGGCCCTGGAGCATCAGAAGAAAATGCCCAGGCCATTCTGGGAAAGCACAGGCTAATATCAAACTTCCTCAAAATGCACAGTTTGTTTGATTCAATCAAACAAGGTAAATTGCCCTGGTAAATTCAGGTTACTGTTGTGGGACTTCCTCAGCTGAAGAATAAGCATCAATCTTCTGCTAGTTACATCTCCATTCAGACTGGAAACAGATTCTGAAATAGTGGCAGTCTATTCAGCTGTGATTCCAGCTTAGAGCCAGGTTATTCACCCTGATTCTTGCAGTAAAATCGCTGTTGAAATAACAAGCAAAATTTTTACAACTACTTCCCCATCTCCCCTTTTAAAACTTCTTTCTTCTTTGTAGTACTGTATAACCACCCACAGCTTACGTGCTCACCAAGGGCGCTTTTATAACTGATAAAAACTACAAATGTATTCTCACTTAAAAGTAATTGCACTATTATTGTAATACTTTTTATAAAACAAAGTTTTTTATTAATGTCAGATGTTTTGCCAAAAAGAAAAAATATTACATGTTCTGTCCTTTTTATGCTCACTGAATTTTGTTGTTTTTTTTTTTTAATAGTGATTCCAGAGTTTATTAGTCAAGTAAATATTGCATTGGAGAGCTTAAGCAAGAGCACAATGCATCTGTTTGATGACAACCAGTTTGTGGACATTTCTAAGAAGGTGTACGATACAATTCATAACATCAGGTGCTCGGTCATGATGATTCGGGTAAGTTTGTATTTTGTTCTTTTCATTCTTTTCATACTCATATCTGAAATGGTTCAGGATGTCAGGGCATTTCTGGGAGCATTCAGAACTCTGTGTGTGGTAAATGCCCCCTAGCTCATATCTGGGTTGAACTGACTTGGGAAATTGGGACTACAGTGAAACACGTGTGATTGTAACTCCAAAAGTCCAGAATTGCATTGAGTACCACATCAGAATGTTGCATAAATATGTTGTCACTTCTTTAAAAATACATAGTTAGGTTTGGTTGGTAAAGATCTTTGTTCACTTCATTAATTACTAACTTGTAGCTACAAACCCAAATCTTCTTACAGTTCTTCAGCTTTAACCTGTGGAATGTAGGAGAGAGAGTCTTTCCAGGTGATTCTGATAATCCCATATCAAGTCATTTCAGCCTTACACCAGAAGACCTAATCTGATTTCTTTGAGTCTTAAACAATTACAATCAGTGTGCTTACCCTTGCATTTTTCCTGAAGTTCAGAAACTGAATCAGAGCAGATTATTTTTAAAATTCAAACCAGAATTTTGTCAGCTGCAGAATTTCCCACAAATACCTTCATAAAAAATGGTAAACAACTGAGCTGAAATGTCTGTCTGTTCAGCAAATTTGTTTTAAAATAAGATTAAATATGAATAACAGTGTAGATTTTTTTAAAGGAAGTTTGTTGACTTTTCAGTTGAGACCATGGTAAGAAGCAGATTACTTTTCTTGTGAATACAAACCCATTGCAGCCCAGCCCAAGAGCAGGTCACGGGAGGTGGGTCTGCCTCTGTGCTCCATTTTGGTGAGACCCCACCTGCAGAGCTGCCTCCAGCTCTGGGGTGCCAGCACAGGAAGGACAGGGAGCTGTTGGGATGGGTGCAGAGGAGGCACAGAAATGCTCAGAGGGATGGAGCACCTCTCCCACAAGGAGCAGCTGAGCCAGCTGGAGCTGTTCAGGCTGGAGGAGTCTCTGCGGAGGCCACACTGCAGCCCTTGGCACTTACAGGGGGCTGATAAATGAGAACAGACTTTTCAGTAGAGCCTGTTGTGGTAGGGCAAGAGGTAAAGGTTTTAAGCTGAAAGAGGAGAGCTTTAGCTAGATAAAAGGAAGGAATTTATTACAATGTGAGTGTTGAAACACTGGCACAGGTTGCTCAGAGAGGTGTTAGAGGCCCCATCCCTGGGAGCAATCAGGGCCAGGCTGCAGGGGGCTCTAAGCAAACTGATCTGCTCATGACAGGGGGGTTGGGCTAGGTGGCCTTTAAAGGTTCTTTCCAACCAAAACTATTTTAATGTGAAAAATACTAGTCTTAACGTACTGTAGTGTGTAAGTCAAAGTAGGAATTCAGATGTGGAAGGTTATTGGAATGTCTCATCCTTATTGCAGTTGTCAGTTAGGAAGCTGTTTGTATACTGAAGAGAGACCCTGAAACATCCAACATGTATCCCATAGCAGTAAGAGTTTGTGAGCTGGATGTAGGTCCAAATCAAATGAACCAGATTGTGGGTGATGCTCTGTTAGGTCTTGGATCAGTTCCTGTGTCAGTGAATGCAGGCAAAAAAGTTTTCATAAGAACATCTCATTTTTTTCTAGATAATCTTCATTTAATGCCTGTGTTGCTCATCCCTCCCTTCCCTTAGTGACTCGGGGGCTCTTGGGTCTTCTAAGATTACAAAGGTGCTTCTGTTTCTCAATGAGATCTGAGTCTTCTGTATGTCCAGTCCTCTTAGGCTTGAATTCCATGATCATGACTGAGCATTTCTTTCTGGAATTGGGGAATTGGGAAATGCACTGAGGAGTGTAACATGGCTTCAGTTTCTGTGAAGAGGCAGAGACAGCTCTGCAGGGAAGTGTATTTTCTTAGAGTCCTCTGTGGTGGGTGTGCCCTGTTTTGTGCCTTTCTGCCTCTGTGCAGAAGTTTCTCACGTATCCTTCTTCATGTAAACAATGTTTATTCTTAGAATGTTTGCATTCTTCTCCTCTGAGAGAAGAATTGATTGATGGTGATGTCCACCATACAGGTTGAGAGGTGGTGACCTCTCTGGCCAATCTCTGGACCTCTGTACAAATGTATAAAAGTAGAAAATTGTAAATAAAGTAGAAGAGTTTGATCCCCTCACTGCTGCTGTGTCTGCCTGCTCTCTTTCTGTCCCTAAAGAGGGACACACCCAGCCTCAGCTAGCGACAGTGGGTGTGTGCATGTGGACAGTGACTCGGAAAGGCACTCTGAGGGGAAAGTGCTCCGGTGTGAAGAGACTGTGATAGGCGCAAGGCCCAGAAGTGCCTGGTGTGCAGTACATGTGCTGTGCACCCATCAAATCCTGAGCTGCTGCACACCACTGGGCAGAGAGCAGTGATGGAATGGCTGCTGTCAGGGCCATCTTCACTGCTGCTTTGCAAGTCCTGACGAGAGCTCAGGAGATACAAAAAAAAGTTGTTAGAAAGGACGTGAGCTTTCTACTGAATGAATACCATTGTTCAGCCACTGCTGTGGGAAGGTCTTCTTGAGCTTTGGTGAAATGTTAGTCAGCTACTCCAGCATCCCTTAAGGTAGTGATTGCCAGCACAGAGAGTGCTGGGGAAAGCCTGGCATTCATTTTTTGAGTCAGGATGTATTTGCATTCCTAGGTAGATACATTCCAGACAATGCCAGTTTCCTGGAAGAAGCTTTAGTAAATCTGGTGGTTACTCAGACGTACACTGTTGTTGTAGCAGCCAGGGTGAGGAAATGAAGTGTTCTGTGGCCAACATGCTGATAGTGCCAGAGAAAGGTGCCTCACTGATTACAGGGGATTGATTGCAAGGCTGAATCAGGGTAAAAACTCGATCAAAAAATCATTGAGAAATGTAAATGAACAAGGCCGCTCATTTACAGGGGGTAATTTTTCAACATGGCAGTAAAAGCAGAAATTCTCCTGATCAGTTTCTCAGAAAGCATTTCAAACATGTAATTACACAGAGAGAATACTTTTAAAAATAGTGTTCCTAACTGTAAAATGTTGCCCAATACTATTGTTAATGCAAATTATCATCCATGCATTTTAATGTCCAAGCTTAACTAAAGATAAATAAAATGTTCCTTGTAGTTGTGCAAGGAAATTGGATAATTATTAAAGACTAAAATACTGTACTTGAGAGCAGCTACATAGTGGCAGGTGTGTTGTTCTGCTGAGGTGTAACAGAAATGCCTCTGGACCATCCGGATGCTGCTCCCCTTAAGATGTTTTTCATTGTTCATTTGCAAGGACTGCTTGATGTAGTGGTAGGTGTTAATTTGAAATAACTAGATAGTTTATCCAGGGCATATCCACATTTCTCAGTCATTTTTTGACTCTAATAGACTCTAATTTTGACTCTTATTTTGCTTTAGAGATTTTGTGGGCTTGATCTTGCATAGGAGCATTTCTGTATTATCTGGATAACATTTTAATCAGTATGTTGATGTTTCAGAAATAGATTAGATAGCACAATTAAAGGCAATTCTACTATGTGAAATATGTAAAGTCAGAGGAAGCAGATTGATGGTTTTTGAGACAATACATATTAAATGCTGCAGAATGTTAAGATTAATGGTCGAACTTTTTAAAAAACTTCTGTATTAAAGTGTTTTTACTCTATTCTTCAAAAGAATAGTAACTGCTGGTAGCTGAAGCACTAATAGTCATCTTAACAGTTACACCAAGAACAGTGGAAACAAAGTCACCAAGTCAAAAGTTTCACGGAATTCTTTGTTCTTTTTGGAGGATAGACAAGTGAGCAGCTGTCCAGGTTTTGCAGAGACAAAGAAGAGGCCAGAGGGTTTGTATAGTGTATGCAAAATGGTTTGATTCTTACGCTCACGGAAGCAGTGAGTGAGGAACCCACATTCCTTACTTTTGTGAGAAGTGGAGGATGTGTATTGAAATTGCTGTTCTTAACACTTGAAGGCATTTATTAAAAATCCTTTCTGCTGAATGAGTATTCTCTGTGCTGTTTGTCTCAGGATTCTGGCATGGAGACCGTAGGTTCCCTCAACAGTTATGGTCTTAGGCTTTTTGAGTTTGTTTAGTACATTGTTCCCCCCATGATGTATGGGATATCCATCCCCCAGCCACCCTGAAAACTGAGGCAAAGCACCTGTTTTTCTTTTCTGTCTTACCTAGATACTTTCATTTCAGCTAGATACTCCCTGCATCTCCAATCGATTCCTAATATTCCTGTTTCTTTAGTTAACAGTCCTTTACTGTGTGTTTTAATTTCCTTTGGAAAGTCAAACTCAGTTTAGCTACATGTTCGAGTCTACAGCATAAATGCTTTTTCATGTTTTGGCTTTCTCAGAATACCCTTGGGATGAGTTCCCTTTTATACTTCTTTTGTTGGTTCTGCAAATCTGGCATGGTTTTTCATTCTGTTCTAAAGAAATGTAAGAATTCATCCTTAACAGAGCTCGTGAGTTCTTCAGTACACTTGATTTCTCTCAGTAAGAGACATCACAGCAGAATTCATTATCTTACACCCAGCAGAGTTACAGGAATTTTTAGAACATGGACCTCTAGGACAGGAAGGTAGCAAGTGGTGGAAACCTTTCAGCCAGTTAATGAGTGTCTAGTTTAAATTCTACCATGGCTTCTACTAATGACAGAATTATCCTACACATGCAGGGTTTTCTGCCTGTTTTTACTTGTGTAGTCCAAGTGAGTTAGATCCTGTCCAATACAGGCAATAACAGACATTAATTGAACCTCTGTTTAAAAGCTAAAGAAAACAAAGCACAACAGGGAAACATGAAAAAGGCAGACGTTTGCTACAGTCCTGTCATTCATTTTTCCAAGAGGGCCTTGAGACCTCCTGGTACAGACAGACATGGTTCATGCAGCCTTGTTAAACTTCATTCTTGTTGGTCTGAAATATAGGAGTGATGCTAATCCATTAGAAACTCATATTGAGAAGTTTAATAAAAACCTTTTTCTTCATCTTTTTCTATTCTACATCAGCTGCACAAGTGGCAGAACGTTTGCAGCAGTAGTTGCCCACTTGGTCCTGCGCCTCTCAGCATTTTTTGGTTGTTTCTGCCCTAAGTAGGTCAGGACTTTTCCTTCCTCAGCTCCTTGTCAGCTTCAGTCCTGTCACCTGAAGATTGATACATCTCCATGCAATGTGACTGCAAAAGAATGTCTTTAAGAAAGGGTGCAGAAGGTTGTCTGTTGAGGATAGTGGGACACCTCTTCCTTTTCCAGGTTTTTACCCTGAGTCACATAAAAGGAGAATGTTGGTTTGTGCTGTAGAACCCAAATAAGAGGTGAGTTAAAAGTGTTTAGTGCCACAATCATCTGTGCATACTTGCAAGTAAAAGCTTCTGACAGCTGCTTGTTCCTGCCATATTACTTGGCCTTTAACATCTCAAGTCCCCATCACCAACTTTGAAGTACCATTATGGGAAAACTAAAAGCACTATCCCACACAGGTTGCATTTCATATCTTAATTCACCTACATACATATTTTCTAAAAATATCTATGTTCTTTACAGTATACCTGGGAAACCTTCTCATAATGTACAAATATTTGTTATAATTTGTATCACTATTATCATCATAGAATTGGTCATTATTATTATGACTCTACCTTGCAGATATCTTTTCAAAATGCTTTGTACTGAACAATTCTGGGACACACTCAGCATACATTTCAATTTAACATGCAGACATTTTTAAAAATGCTAATCTCCCTTTAATACCAGGGGAATTTGTCTTCCCAAATAAATAAAGCAAACCCCTCTTTTGTGGCAAACAGCTATACATATCAATTTGCTTCTATTTCACATTTATGTACCATGTAACAAACTCTCAAAGATCTCAGTTTCATTAGTTTAGGTCCTTTAATGTCTTCAGCAAATCAGATGACTTCTGATTCTTGGTGTCATAGTGTTTCTGACTTCATTGCTTTACAGAGCAAAAAGCTGCTCAGTAGTGTATCTGTAAATAATACCCACTTCTTGTGTTTTTGTTGAAAGTTGCATCCATTTGTGTCAACATGTGGACAGGATGTTACCCTAAGAAATAACTTTAGTTTGGAGTTGCCCTAGTTGCCATAACAAGGACCTGTTCTTAAAAGCTGAGATGTTCCCACAAGCGAAAAAAAAAAATTGTGAGTGGAAATATAGTTTATTGATTTTAAAAACAGGTAGTGTATTCACATCTCAGGTAGAGGGGAGGGAGACAGAAGAGGGAAAAAAAGCATGTGCTTACCATTCCCATCTTGGACACAGGAGTGGAAGCCAGAGCACAGATAAAATATTATTTCACTTGAGGAGGGTGACCCCCCTCCTCCTCCTCCTTCAAGTCCCCTTTGCTGAAACATTGAAGTAGAGTCCACCCACAGGGTAGTCGGGAAATGATGGATTTTTTTT